>BMAO01015436.1:0-47270 GCA_019973975.1 Trichonephila clavata | reverse complement strand
ATTTCTACCTGGAGATTTTTTTTTGGTAAAAATGCAATTGAAATGTGTTGATAAAAGTAATGCTCAACACATTCTTTGGGTGATCATAAAATAATACTCAAAACAAACTTTTTCTTTTTAATTAAATTTTTTGGCATCTTTCCAGTTGAAGTTAATTTCTATTTCTCTACTTTATCGGAAGATGTTTTAATTTTTTCCCTCACCGTTTTGCCATATGAAATTTAAAAAAAAAATGTAGAAATTATTAAGATTTAATTATTACACCAAATTTATATAATTTTAAGTCTGCTCATATAGAATTTTGGGAATTGTAACTCTGTTTAAAAATTTAATGATAAAATAAGTTTTTTTCTAAAATTCCAAGAAAAGGATTTCGAAATGGAGTATGATTACTGTAATTTGTGCAGTTTATATATTCTCCACAAAATATTGCCTGCCTAATGTTTTTATTTAAAATTCACAAGTTTAAACATTATATGTATATATTGTATAAAAATATAATTTTATATACAATATGTCACGAAAAAATGCATGCAACAAGAAGAAAGTGAACCACTATCACGAAACGGCAAAAATGTTGTCTATTAAAAGATATGCAAATGCTTAAAATTTCGACACCAACTAGACAAGGGTAAACTCGCAGTACGCATGTGAGATGAGCAGCTGATTGATTTTAAAAACATTATTGATTGTGCCATACGGTTATTCAAACAAATCTGTCAACTTAGACGGACGGTATTGTGACTGGAGTTGCCTCGGAGATGTAGCCGGTGACAGTACGAGCAATTGAAGGACTTTCAGAGATTGCATATAGAAGGCCTCATAGAAGTAGAATAGCCGAGCAGGCAAATCAGCCACCACCTTGGTTGGATCGGTTTGGTAGTTACTCGGCATTGGCAACAATGGGTCACGAAAAGGATAAGCTACCGTCTCGGAGGGTCAGGAAGCACAAGTACGTGCTATGATTGCGCAATCATAAGTGTGGTCACTTCCTTACAAACAACGTCGATAGTATCGGTTTGACACAATTTATCGCCTTCTAGACATCCTTTGGTATTAAAGGAAATCATTCGGGGAAGACTGACTGCAGGTGTAAGTAGTCGACGACTATTAAGAAGCCTACCATTGACCCCACATCATAGGCAGTGTCAATTTTTTCCGACCACGGGCAAGCTTGAAAGTTACCTACTGGAGGCACATGTGATAATCGACGATGAATTCCGATTAAGTCTCAATGCTGATGACTAACGCATACTCGTGTGGGGGTGGCCAAGTCACAGGTCCAATCCGGTATTTGTTATTGAGAGAAATACGATGATTACACAAAGCATGACAGGATGGGGGGGCCTATTTGTTTTCATGCTTAATTATCAAAGCACTTTGAAGGTACTCTGCTTCGTGGGCGAGATTTTAAGGAAACATAATACGATTCGATTGACAAAAACTTGTTATCTGCCAAATAAATTTCGCTTTTATATCTCTGGTCCTTCTTGGTGTTGCATTTTGTATAGCCTGAAGTGTAGCTGAACATACTTGTAAATCAAATTTCATGTGTGCACATTTATTATTGTTGTTGGAAGAATAGGATTTTAAATCCACTTCATGAGTTTTAAAATTGTTTTCTTAAAAATTTAAATGGTTGGTTTTCGATGCAATTTTGAGCTAAAAAAGTACTTCACGTAATACATAAATATTGAGGGGGGGGGAGTAAAATTTTTTTGAAAACCATTAAATCAAAGATTTTTGAATACCATACCATGCCCCCTTAGCATAATTTGCACTGCATTGCTATCATGTCACTCAGGTGTCCTTTCTCAGCAAGCTACCTCCCATTCACAAACTTCGCGAAAAATCCAACAATGCATTGAAGTATATGATGTACTTTCATGGTCCAAATTAACCAGACCTCTCACCAATAGAGCTCCAAGGGAGGGACGAGCTTTGGAAGGCAACTGCAGCCGTCCCGGAATGCTTGTTTCCTTGAGAGTATGTATTCATATAATATATATTAATATATACTCTTTTAGATTGAGCCAAAGAAAAGAGATTTCACGTGAAGAGGCCCAAGTTCATGAAGAGGACCGTTATCTTATCTTATTTCTTTGACATTTACACTGACTATTTTATACGCCCTTCTTGTTGTGGCTCTTATTCTAATATTACTGATTGCGTCTACTGTTGAATTTAAAGGTATCTGACAGATAACACATCATAACAAATTTAATTAAAATTATTAAAATAAAATGGCTTTTTTTATCTTTGTGACGTATTTCAATCTTAAAATGTCTATTTGAACATAAATTCGATTCAGAGTGTCGTATGTTAAAAACAAATGAGCCTTGATTATTTTCGGTTTTTTTTTTTTTTTTTTGACATTGTAAAGGTTAAATTAAAAGGTCTCAATTGCCACGATGCTAAAGCATCCTTCAAAGAGTATAACATTCCCCATTATTTGACATCTAAACATAAAAAATTCCAGTTATGAAAGAAAAATACAATGCCCTAATATGATAATCACAAAAAGCAGAAAATTTTCTTAAAGAATCAACAGGGTGATAAAATTGTGTTTAGTAAGTAAAGAGTGTCCAGAAAGAAGCTATACATTTAAACTACATTATAGCATACAATATTACTAAAAGTATTAAGGCCCTCGGTAATGAGAGCTCGTTAAAAAAGGCATCCTCCAAGTTAGAGGTGTTTTATGTCCAGACAAGAAAAACAAATTAAAGACTGTAAAATACACCAAAAAATGGTGACTTCTTCATAGTCAAAGTCATCCCTAAAAATCTAACATCACACGTGGCCAGTTTAAATTCTGTTCCTTTGCTACAAGTGTAAGCGATATTGCTAAAATAGAATTATTTAAAAGAGGTGTTGATGAGAACTATTAAGTTTCCAAGGAACTTCATGCGATCGTTGAAATAAACCACAACAATGTGTGATACTTTTTCAGGTCTAGATAAACTAAGAAAGTATTTGTAAAAAAATATGTGTTATATCATGACCTAAGAAGATGCAAATATGACAGGAAAAAATAGGTGGAATATTTTGATAATCAAAACATTCCAGAAAAAATGCTGCCTTATAAATACTATTCGATCTCTCTTCTAACTCACGGGTATTTATTAAATTTTCTTCAGTCTATGCAGTCTAATACTTTTATGTATTCTATTATTACATGAAAGTAAGGTCACTTAATACAATATGTATTTTAGAGAATTTGGCAGCTGAACAGACTTCACTGTGTCATATCTTATACAAGAAATAATGTTCTGCGTAGTGTGAAACATTGTAAGAAAGAAAGTAAAGGTATAGAGTTGTACTATAAGAACCTCATGCAGCTATAAAATAAGACTTAGGATTCAGAACTTAGGATTAAGAATGTAAAAAACGCTTGCCATTCACAAAAAAGAGAGATATGTGCAAATGTATTTTAGTTCCCATGAAGGAGGATACTGACAAGGTTATTAGTAATAAATAAAAAAATTCGGGGTCCCAAAAATGACCGAGCTACCATATTTTTTAATCTTATTCTTTATATTATTATCTTTCTATTAATATATAACTCTTGCACTTCAGAAAATTAGTAGTAGGAGAAAACTTTATTTGAAAAATGTAAAGTAACAAATTAAGTAATTCGACCGCAAACCATTCTTTACAAAAACAAAAAAAGCTAAAAATAGCTTTTTGATTAAAAAAATCTATTTTAAAATGAAAAATAATAACTATAAAAAAGAAGGTGCAATATATAATGCAGGATATTACCAAGGCATTACAATATTTTAATTTCTTTTTTTCTTTGTAAAATGTGTGCATGTAAAATTTTTGAATTAAGGCATTTTATATAAATAATTTCAGATCTTATTCCACATATGTTTTTCATACAAAAATAATATTTTAAAATTATGTAAAGAAAAGCACTAAAATTTCTGTCATGACAGAAAATTTTTTTTTATCATTTTTCTTGAATATTCTTGTGCAATTTACTCTAAGAAATTATAATTTATAAAAATGTATGGGTTAAAAAAATACTAAAATGCAATTACTTTAAAGAAAAATACATAACTAATGTCTTAAAGTGGTATTTTAAGTTTATTTTAGCTTATTATAATTATTTTTTCAACATTATAAACTTTAAAGTGGTTTTTCTCAGTTAGTGTTTTTTTCGATACATTAGTGCTTCCAAAATGCTACTCCTTCCACAATTAGTATTTACCAATCCCTTCCATTTTTTCCTGTGTGTAGCATGTAACAAATCTAGGGATCTCTTTTGCTGTAAGCTGAATACTTTTTTAAAAAATTAAAATGTAGGAGATATTTGCTTTTTAGTTGAATTTTATCATGCTTATCAACATTTTATTTTCTTCTTCTCCAAAACAAATTATTTTATTGTAAAATTGATCCCTAAAGTTGCTTAGAACATTCTTGAGGATATTATACAAAATTTCAGCACAAAAAATTAATAATTACAAAAGGAGTAAAATTTTAAAATTTTCCAAATTTTCTTCAAAAAATTTTAATTTTTAAAATTGTGTGAATATTATGTGAAAAATTTCATCTCGTATCATTTTCTTGAATAGAAACATTATATGAAATACTAAAATATAATTTTTAAATACATAAAATTAAAAAATTGTTCAAAGAGTACCGAGTCCACTTAAACAGTTTTCACACAATTAAAGATTTCGGGAGACTAGGGCAGGGGTAGCCAACACACGGCACATGTGCCGCAGTATGGCAGGGTGGAGTTGTAGTAATGGCCTTATTGAAAGCCTTATTGAAAAATTGAAAACATATTAAAAAAACAACATCTCTTCTACAATTATTTTAAAATGTGGTTGTCTCAGACAAAAAAAATCTCAAAATTTATTTTGAACACAATTAATTGAATTACAATAAAAAATTATCATGTAATGAATACTCCTTAATTGTTGTGTGAGATGACTTTCTAAGGGAAGTGCACTGGCAAGATTTTGGAATTTGAAGGAGCGTGTGTGTGTGTGTGTTTTAAAATATCTGGAAGATAACAATGAACTGCATGGTGAGTGCTTGCTACTCAAGAATGAAGACTGGCTATGGTATTAAGATTTTCTTTCCGATATTATAGGGCATTTAAATAATTTAAATTTAAGATTTTAAAAATATATTGTACTTTTTTTCCCTACCCTAGTTGGCCATATGTCTTCTATAAGCAAACATCTGCATCTTTTGGCTTTATTTTTAAGAAAAAAGATTAGTACACGTTTTTTAATAATACTGTAACTATCTTCCAAAGTTAATAATTCTCCGAAATAAAATAGGTTTAAAAATTTAATATTCATTATGAGAATTCATTCGGATCGAGGTGGATGATTTTCAAGATAATAAAAAAATGCTGATATTTTCATTAATTCTTTTTCAATTACTCCTAGAAGTTAATTGTTACACATTTGAAATCCAAATCGGAGTTATTAACCTACAGCATCACACTAGACAGAAAATCAAATATAAGGAACTTATTTCAACTCAAAGGATCCAAACTACATTGAATTTTGGAAAGTTGTACCAACAATCAATGCTCCAAATTTACACGGTGTGTATGCCATATACTGTTGTAGTTTTGGGCAACATATGTTTGTGAACAAATGTTTTCTATTACGGCCATAGTAAAATCGTAATATCGCTACAAATTAAATGATACACACTAAAACAACCTAATTGTATTAGCACTTTAAGAAATATTCCTAATATAAATTATTTGGTATAAAAAAATTATAAACTCAAAAGCCATATTAAGCAAATACTGACTGTTTAGTAATAAATTAGAATTAAATGTTTAAATTACTCATTTTTATTGTTTACTAAAAAAGTTTATTAAAAAAATAAAATAAAAAGTTTATTAGCAGTAAAATCTAAGATTTTTCTCAACTAGACTTGCTGTATGCTAGTTGCGTAAAAATCCCATAAGCCAATAAGTAAATTTTTTTCTTCTTTTTATATCTTGTTATTTGTAGGAAAAGTTGGAAGTGGCACGTGTAATGATTTATTATCTGATAGTGGCACTCTTACCCAAAAGGTTGTCCACCCCTTGATTAGGGTGACGGTGTACCCAACGTGACCACTCCCTGGTTAAGCAGTTTTTACTCAAAGTTCAAAATATGGAGCCTTACAGTTCGTTTTTGAAAGCAAGAATCCCCAGATTTATGTAACAAATTTTCAACAGTATGATTTCATATGTAGCGAATGTTTTCTTTTATGAACCTTAGGAAGAATTTTATTAGAAGTAGACTCACATATGAGCATTTAGTACCACTTATCAGAATTAGAGAATCGCAATTCAAAACTGAACATGAAAGACTCATAAAAACATGGCATAAAACATTTTGTTTTTAAGTTTTAGAATAAACTATATATTGGCTTACTATTTTTTTTCTTTTGCAGTTTGTTCCAAACAAAAAAAAAAGTTTAACCTATCCATATCCTAACTTGTTTCACATTTCCTACTAATTTTGTTTAATTTGCATGATATTTTTATGATGTTAAAATTTAACAATTAAATTTTCACAAACAGTGCGCTTAAAAATGTGCGTACAACTATAGAAATTTGAGCCGTGGAAAAATCACGAATATGGTATCTGAGATTAAACATCATTCTACTTATTTCTACAATAGTTATATTAGATTTTAAAGCCCAATTACTTTTAACGTACAGCATACTCTATTACTATGGACGAAGGGTTTTACAGAGAATTACGGACAGCTTTGGCCACGAAATGGCTATTTTCACCCTTGGGTTTAAAAATCCAAAGAATAATATACACAACAAAGGGCCCTCAATAGAATGTAAAGAGAAATAATGACTGAGAATGGAAAAATAAGTTGAGGTATACAAAAATACAAAACAATTTTAGAAATTAGAATTACTGTAAAGTCCGACGTATAACGTGCACTTTGAACTTTGAACACAAAATATAAGATTGAAATTTAAAGGTGCGAGTTACACTCTGGGTATAAAAACGGTAGCCTTAAAAATAACAAAAGATATGAGCATAAAAAAAATTTACTTCTGTATGTATCGAAATACCGTTTATTTTTTAACGAAACGACTTGCTAAATGATTTGCAGTTCTAGAAGTATACTATTTTTCAAAAGTCTAGGATAATACCTAGAATAAATGACTTCAAAACCTAAGTGCAATGTATGCTAGTATTTTAGATTTCTTCGTTGAAAAGGGCGTGCGTGTTATATGGCGAATATACCTAAAAACTAAAAAATTCAGCTTGAAAGTGTAGCGCGTTATACGCTGGATTTTACGGTAAGTATGCAAAATACAAGTATACAATATTAGAATTTAGTTTACAAAATAATAGAATTTTTTTACACCTTATTTTTTTTTAACGTAAGTACTGTAATTGCAGTGTACTTTCTATAAAACTTCAAGTAGAAATGTTTTATGATTAAATGGAAACTATTAGAGCTATATTCAATATAGTTTGGCCTCCATTCTAGCTTTATAATATTTATTTGACAAATATAAGTTAATCAATTATTTCTACTAATATGTAACCAAAAAAATATCTAAAGCTTTTCTTATCAATAATTATGAATATCAGGGGTTGCCTTATTAATATTTTATAATTTATCATGTAAACATTCACAAAAATAAGCAATATTGAGAAAATTCGCTGAGCAATACATCTTTCATTAAAATTCTTGCCTCCTAGAGTAGTGGTCACCAACTCCCGAGCCACGGTCTGGTCCAGGGACGTCCAAGGTACACTAACTTATTTCCATTGTATTTACTAAGGTGTATTTCTCTCGGGTTTGTGCTACTTTCCATGGAAATCACTTTATATTTCATGTTAAATCAATTTATATTCCAATTTTGGTATAACTGTATTTTATTCTGAAGATGTTTACGATTAAATTACAATTAATTAAATTAAATTAAAACAATTTAAATAAACAGCCAAGCCCACCTTCAGTTAACCATGGTAAAATTATCAAACATTGGCATCATTATCAGGAAAAAATGTATTCCCTTTCTAATTTTAATTATTATTGTTGAAATTAAACTGTTATTTTCGATTGTAAGATGTCTTCCTTTCGAGGCGCATTAAATATCGCATTGTTATTCAAAAAATTTATATCAGTATTTATACAGTCCCTAATCATTCCACAAAAATACAGTCCATTTATACGTCACCATAACATATTTTTTTAAAATTTTTAATGGCTTTCTAGATTGGTATTTACCATTGCAGACCAAATACAATGCTGGAGAACTGGTATCACTTTTTAGTGCTGCACCATATAGGCAACCAAATGCTACCGTGTAATTTGGAAGCCCATGATCCTCTCTAGAGGGAATAATAATAGGTGACATAATTTACGTATATTAATAATCTCTTAATGTTTTAATTTAATACCTTAGGTTTCACGTTTCTCGTTGAATGTAAAATGTTCAAAGAAACAGTATTCCTTACCGCAACGCAAGATCACTTAGGGGATATATAAAAGAATCACCAAAACTTTTGACATTCATTACACATGTATAAAAAATTATTTACAGAATTCAGTTTCAATTAATTTATTAATAATATTCATTTAAATAAAAACTGAAACATCAGGAAAAATGAATACTCAAACTCTTCCCAAAGCAGTATTATTTCTTCATATAAAGGATTCACGGAAATTGTACTAGATTGTTCAATGACGGCTACGAATTATTGACAAATAGTGCACTGCAATAATCCACCATTGATGGCAGAGTTCCGAGAGTCATCCTCGAGAGTTAACAAAGGGTCTTCCATTTTAATAGAAATTCTGGCAGACATCCAAGGTATTGTTTACGTGATTAGATATATAATAATGCTTTGAACAATGTTTTGAAATTTGCATAACTACTCTAAAGCTTAATTTAACACTTTAGAGCACACGGAAATTGCATCTGGGAGAAAAAATATATAGTCTACACAGAACACATATGTTTATATTTTTACTTTCATAATAGCATGGCTCAAATATTATTTTTATCAAAATTTCGATTAAATTATTTAAGAAAATTGACACGCACATATTTTATAGGTTCAATTAGTATAAACTTACTTATTGACTGCAACCACAATTTTTATTTTAAAATGTTCAATCAGACTTGGTATTTCTATATTGCGTTACCTATAATTAAAGGAATCTTTTTTTTTATTTCCTAATGGGCCGAAGATTGGTATTTTACCATTGCACAGACCTAGTACATTCCTCGGGAACTGGTTTCTCTTTTTAGTGCGGCACCATATGGACGGAAATCAATCACAGCATGTAATTTTGATGCCCATTTCCCTCCACAGATAGAGGTACCTGAACTTTGATGATGCGAACCTGTACAAGGATTTAATTTTGCCGAGAGCACCCATGCCAAACAGTTACACTAGGGATCCTTTTACATGCCGTATAATCATACGACATGGCCGATGTCAAATTTGTGCATCATGGAAATCCACCAACTTGGACCGGGTTTGAACTCGCAACCTTTGGAGCAGAAAGCCATCGACAAACCAACCACGCCACCCAACCGGTTTATTATAAGAATCTATAGGTTATTTAAAAAACAACACTCCTCCCACATAATTTTGTTTATGCAAAAGTGCTCTTACGAAAAATATTGGAATATTTGTAAAACATTTATATTTATCTATTAACTATCCTTAATAAAAATTATTATTCTTATAATTATTTAATTAACTATTGTCGTCAGTATCGTTGAATCAAATTTGATATAAGGCTTACCCACTTTATTAGAAAAAAGCTTGAAATAAGGTATGAATCTGAAATTGGTTGTATCAAAAGCATTAGAAAAACTGGAATACTTTCCATAATGTTCTCTTCTAATTAATATATGGTTCTACTTGTCCGTCATTATGATTTGACATCTACGAATGGCAAATGCTACGGAAAGAATCAGGTTTGTTAGGCAACCATGATGATTGTCCTGTTATACCTATGTTTTTTATAATATATTTAACGAAAAACAAAATACAAACGTAATCAAATAAAATAAGTACTTGGAAAATACAACATTTTTTCCTCAGTTAAATAACTTTCCAAAAATCTAATCTAAGAACTTCTCTAAATAGGTTAATGAGATAAAGAAACTGATAACTATATTTGATACCTCTTAATCGGAATTTTAGAAAAATATGATGAAAAATTTGAGATACTTTCAAACTCATTTCACAGGGACGGGAACATATGAAAATGGAATTGTATTACTGAGTAGCAATGAAACTAAACACAGATTTGTGTGTTCATGTCAATAATTAATTCATGTAATTCTTATAATACCTGCGTAAAGTATTTTAACTTAAAATGTTTTGCACAATGACTCGTAAGTGATTTGGGACCCACACATGATTGTGAAACCTTTTATTTCGCGGTTAAAATTTTCAGAGTTCATATTGAGCTTCATTACTTTTTTTAATTGATCAATGTCAAGCAAAAAAAAAATTAACAAAAATTATGTAAGTGAAAGAAAGAATAAACAAATATCTCACTAAGACTCGAGTGTAAATTATACTCAATCATGCAAAATTTGTATTTTCTTAAAATTATATATAATAATTTAAAGGCAAGTGAGAGAGAGAGCGACTCGATGTAATGTTACGTGTCAGTAAAGTGGCCGGTGAAACCATTTTGGTTGGCTAGACCTGCTCTAAATAATTACTGAACATCATTTCAGAAACTATATTTTTAAGTTCTTTCAGTATCAGACTAATTATAATTGTACAAATAAGCAACTTTATTTCATTCCGAAAAGCCGATTAGCAGCCAAAGAAGTAATGTATGGCCTTTTTACTGCGAGTTCCCTACTTTTGTATGAAGAGCTTCAAAAAATATATTTTTAATTAATTTGTTCTGTTAAAATAGTATATTTTTTAAAACTCAGTTGAATAAAACTTACCGGAAAACAAGGATGCAACTGCAGCTACGATGAAGGACATGACAACAGAAGGACCGGCTACCTTGTGCGCTACCATT
Source organism: Trichonephila clavata (assembly GCA_019973975.1). NCBI lineage: Eukaryota > Metazoa > Arthropoda > Arachnida > Araneae > Nephilidae > Trichonephila > Trichonephila clavata. Next base: position 36,257 of record BMAO01015436.1, on the reverse strand, counting down.
CCAGCGACTAGATACATTCCTGTGCCAACACAGCTTCCCACACCCAAAGATGTGAGATCAAGCGTCGTCAAGACTTTCTGCAAAGAGAAAACAATTAAATGTATTTTATCTAAAGGTCAAGGTAAGAATAATTTGTGATTATACAATTTTAAAAAGCTCCTCATTGTGTTTCCTTTCTTTGCATACTCAGTCTGGATATAATGAGTCTCAATGTTCAGATTTTGGAGGTTACTTTAAAAGCAAAGTTTATGTGAGGGTATAGTATAAATGTTTTTCAGAATTCATTACGCTTATTTATTTGTAGAAAATCCTCTCTTTATTGATAAACTGTGATTCCAATAACTACAATAAGTATGCCAATTCAGTTGAATAATAGAAGTTTTTGTAACTGTTTCTTAAAATATACTTCTTATCAATGAATCTAATTCGACACTTTATTTAATACAATGAAAATTTCTGCACAACTTCAACGGATGCTCAGTGATTTTCGGAAAGTCTTACCAATTTTTTCTCACTTAATAATAATAAATTTTTTCTCTTCTTAACTTTAGCATATTTTTCTTAAAATGAACTAAACAAATCTAAAAACCACAAAAGAATCTCCATATCTTCATTTTATTTTAAAAACGTTGCCGCAAGTAATCGGATATCTTAAGCTCAACTAAACTAATTATCTAAAATGTTTAGTCTTGTGAAAGGTAAAAAGTTTTATAATTGTTTAAGTAGGATGTTATGTATATAAATTAAAACAGCAATCTAAACATATTTAAAACTTTTAGAGGATATCAATATAATTAGCATTTAGCTATTCATTTATAATGAAAACACTTAAGCACTGTAAATTAAATATAAAAAGTCCCCGAAGTACTTAGAAGGCGTCTTGTGAAATATAGAATGATACAAAGTATAGTGTGCCAAGTTTTATTCTAGAACGTTTCTCAAAATTATACTAATTCCACCTAATTGCTCTTCTGTAGCTATAAAGTGACTTAAATTCAAACGTGCAGAAAATAGAAACGAAAACAATTTAAACCTGAACTATCTTGTGTCATTCAGTAAATTTTTAATAAGCCTTTTCGTATGTAAGCTTTTGAAGGAATTTGAGTTAGTGAAAATTGTAATAGCTCTACATAAGTACGTGCTTTAATAACGATCCACTTTCAGAGTCTACATTTTTACGGGCTTCTTCGTGAAGAATCTCCAATATATATTGTATATCTAAATTTAAAGTTACATTTATTTAAAATAAGCAGTTCGCGTAGTTTTTTATTTATAAAAACATAATCTTGACTTTTTATCTTGTTTTAAGCTTAGCGTACTTCAAAACTGTATTTTTCTATTTGAGTTCACTTTATATTACCATATTTTATTTAAATATATAGTTAACCTCTTTTTAAACAAGCGACATCGATAAAAAAAATGTTTTTTTTGTTGAAGAAATCAACTCGGTAAGTGCAAATTTAGATAATTTTTGCTATTTTTTTTAATTTTTCTCAATATTCTTCCTTACATCTTGAAAAGAAGTTCCTTACAGTACAAAATATTAAATTATCTATAAGAAATTGCCGTACATAAAAGTAAGAATCAAGTTTCTTTAGTGTACATAACATTTTGCTTTTTATTAAATCTAATTTAAAATCTTTCATATAGCATTTAAAAGCATTATGACCGTTTATTTTAAAACAGAATTTTGTGAAAGACATAAATTTTTATACATTTTCTGAATAAAATTACAGTTTTATTTAGAATTACAAATTTGTTTATTTACAGTCATACACTTAATTTTAAGTAAGAACATATATGAGAGAGAGAGAGAATCATGATGCTTATATTCTAGTCAACAATTTAAGAAAAATTTAGAAATTGTAAAATGTACATAGTAGTTTGTTTTTATCTTGTTACATTGCGAGCTAAATCAAGATTAATTTGATATTTGGTTTATTTATAACCCGCCATAAATTTTTAAATCTAAGTTTTAATTCATAATTAATGCACATATACTTTAAGAAACTTATTACAATTACTTTTGTTTTTTCTTATTTGGAACTTTTAACTTGGAAATATAAAGTAGAGGAAACAATGAATTAAAGTGATTGTAATTCTGATGATTTAAGTAAAATTAATTTTAAAGACGTAGTTTTGCCTGATACGATTGGTGTATTGGTAGAAAATGAAGATGAATGTTATAAAAGATACAACAGAGATATAACACATTTTTTTGGATATTTCAATAAACACCTGCGAAGCAAAAAAAGGGATTACAACTTTTTCCGATGTTCTATATGATAGAATCGGATATTTCCCTCCATTTATGACCGACAAATTTGCATCAAAATGTAGTTATGAAGATTCAAAATCTAAAAATCGTGTTTTATGCACTGAAGGCAATCATTTTTTGTACATTTGTTTACAAAAAAATAATTATTTCTAAAACTTCATTTTAAAACTTAATTATTAATCGTGTTTCCCATTTTTAAAGAAGGTTTATTAAAGTAATTGTAATTGGGAAAGAAAATCGGATCTTTTAAATGTTACGGTTAAGACCTGAGATGCATATATGTGGAACTCTCAGTATAGCAAAACTACTTACGTGTACTATGGCTATACTATTAGAAAAATCAAACCAACATTGTTTTTTCCTCATTTAAAATATGTTAGGACTGAACGAGCTCTTAGGAAAATCAAAGGATAAATTTTTAAGGAAAACAATACAAAGTGAGGACCATAAAACCACAATTCTCATTGGAATCCAAAGTTTGACAAAATATTTTCTTATGTGTGTTCAACTTAGTCAAATTTCCCGTAAGTTACAGGACTTTTGTAGTCAGAGATCCACAACTTCAGGGTAATATTATTCTTAAGATCAAAATCTCAAATAATGTAATGATGGATGCTACGCATCAAATTTAAATCGGGTACCTAAAGTGCGGAATGCCACCTTGAATATCAAATTTGTGTTATCTGTCGAGGAATGAATTCGACAAGTTTCTCTTTCAATTTTATCAGCTGAAAATGTACATAGTTAAATTGCTTTAAGTATGAATATGAAATATAAAGGCTATATTAGGATGTACATCATAATAAACCTTTTATTATCCTAAGTAAAATAAAAACTGAAATTAATCATTTATTTTCAATAGCCTTTACAGTCCTTGCTTATATTTCGTAATAAAAATAAAGATGATATTGCAATAAAGTTGCGTAATTGGATTCAATCGAAATTTGTATAACCATCAAAGATAGAATGACTATTAGCACAATAATATTAAAGCTTAGTTTCTAAAAATAAAGGACTAAAGTTTAAAAGGTAGGGTAGAATAACATCCTTTAATCCTTAATTAAAAGCGTTTTCTGTTTTAGATTTGCATATATTCATATCATTCCATTGTTTTATTAAATTTTTCATAAAATTTTATTTAAATATGTTATACAATTTTTAAGTACTGAAGCAATTTAAATAATATTAGCGTTTTATTTAATTTATCAGACTTCAAGAAAAATTTAACAAAATGCCATATTCTTCATTCAAATTTCTTTCGTTGAATTATCTCTTCAAAAATGAGTTTTATTATGAATCTGATTTATGTTCATCTTAAATTTTGATTATTCTTAAAAAACTTAAAATTTTTAAAAAGAAAAATAATTATTTCTCCCAAAAAAATAAATAGTGATGCTACTTTATCTTTTATTTTTAAATACAGTATTTGTAGTAAAATTCCTTGCGCTCTACAATATGAAGCAGTTTGAACACACACCACTTGAAATATCTATTAGGATTATTTTATCGCTGAAATGATATTTAATCAAAATAATATTTTAGTTGGGCTGCATCAGTTATAAAGTATATCAGTGTGATTCAGTGTTATTAAGTCATGCAATCGTAGAACTATTGTTTTAAAGTTAGAATAAAAGTTGCTTCGCTTTATAACGAAATGTTTACCTAAAAATTTGAAATATATAGTATTGTTGTTATAATCAACATTTGTCAATGTTGATTATGACAATGTATCTGAAAAGTTCGATTTAAGGGCAATCCGAAATCGAAAATAATTATTTTATTACGTTTTCCCAGTACCTTCCCGCGTGTGTTGTTCGGAAAATGAGATGATTTCTTATTTATATCGAGAGACACATTAGGGGAAAAACTAACATCAACTGGCGAAAATTGAATCTATCTTCGAATTATTTTGTCTATCTAGTGAGAGAGACAATCGTCCAACATATAAATAAATAAAAAAACGTCAATAATGTTAGTTTTCGAAGGTCACAAGAAGAAAGATCAAAAATTTATTTTTTGGAGCTATATTCAATTCTTTTATTGCTATTGTGTTCCCTAAAAATGTGTTTTGCTTTCATCATGAATTAAATGTAGGAGAAGTATATAGTAGTAGAATTTCAATTGCTAAAATTCCTTTTCTGCTATCTGATTTACAAATAATGTGTTAATGCGATATTTGAAATACCCTCCAACATTAACAAAAGAATGAAACTGTCAGCAACTATACTGTTTAATTAATGATGCGTGTAACTTTTCTTCGAAGTGCTACAGCCTAAATTTTTGTATCGTTTCTTCTATGTAATGTCCAATTTTATTTTTTTTTTCAATTCAAGGAGCTCAAATATGTTTTCAATTGTCCTGTATTGAAATAATACATCATATTTATATATTAATAGCTCTATTTATTTTTGGAGAAAGTTGCATTCAACATAGGAAAAAACTTGATACATATATTGCTGAAATCAAAAAATAAGGTACACAAACAATAGTGTCAGAAGAAATCTAAATCATATAAGCACGGATCTGTATTTAAATAAAACTATGGAGTTATTCAAAAATATTTATACGGTTCTGAACTCCATCTGATGATATACGGTGAGCAATATAGATATATTTAAAAATAACTAAAACAAAACGTTCATTACAGATATCCATTCTATTTTGAAGTTCTACAACAGCACTATTCGAGAACGAATCAATATCCTCTGTACGTAAAATGTGTTGTTTAAATGTTTCAGAAAAGATTTTATAGATGTTCATCATTTCCTCTTGTTTTGAGATTTATTATTTCCGTTTGGAAGAAGAATCATAATGCTGAGCATGTATCGCTTTCAGGTCACTCGTGTATTCCAGAATCCTAATTTGAGAGCTTTTCACATGTGCAAAATCTTAAGTTGTAGCCTGTCATTGCAATTGTTAAATATTCATTGTAAATTTTTTGACATTAATCCATATTATAATATAAATCAAAGATTATTAGAAAAGTTTCCCCATTATATGTAATTCTATTAAGCAAAATTTTAATGATATGATATGTTTTAAACTCTAAAAACATACATCATTTATAAGAATTTAAAAGTATTTGGCGAAAAATCTAATTTTTTTTAAATAAAAGCTTAATTACATTCATATATATATTTTAAGCATCAGATCATTCATTTTTTTAATGTCTTAAATCAAACTTTCAAATTTATCTAATTGTGCATGACAACTCACTGCGATTATGTTTTCTTTGTAAGGATCTCAGCAATTTTTTTTTAGAAAGTCTACGGTCTTATCCCAAAGTTTAAGTGGAAAAAACTTTATACTCGAAAATATGCCTGTTAGAAAATTAAATTACGAACAAAAGAATCCTCGAAATAAATAAGACAATCTTTCTAGTATCGTAACATTTTTAGTAAATTGATTGTTATTCAGTATTTTTATTATAATTCATGATTATGTATAAATTATTATAATTGTTTTGTATAAGTTTCCTTTTAATATAATACCATATTTTAATGTATGAGAAATTAATAATATAAAGAAATTTAACACTTTTATAATATATTTTTCATAGCTAAGTTCAACATTTGTGGAAGCAGGCAACTGAAAAATTATCAAGAACAAGGTAGTGGTAGCTAAAGCAATTGTCCCACGATGGCTAAAACGAAAACACTACACACTTTCATTTATCTAATGGTGGTCTATTTCTACCCGATTTAGTCATCTTGTACTTCTCGTACTTTTGAGTTACAATTAGATGACGTAGTCGACCTCTATTTTTATAAGAGTTAAATTATGTACTAACTGTTATACCTCTTTGAGGTGAGTTTTTCATGTTGTTGTATGAATATATTCTGTTTATATATAGATAGATAGATTCCCAAAGTGGATTTTCGTAAAACCCTTTTTTAGTGAATCTCTACTAAAAAAATAAACATGCTTGCCGAAATTAAAATCTTAGTCTAACAGCTCAAAAACGGAAATTTTCTTATCAATGAGCCCCATAATCCCCTCTTTTGAGAATTTCCGTAAGACCCATTCTTAGAAGATTTCAACTAAATAAAAGAACATGCATACTAAATGCTATTATTGTAGGTTTAGTTGTTCGAAAACTAGGATTTTTTTTATCTATAACCCCTCACAGTCCTTTCCCTTGGGAGGGAAGGGTCGATTTTCTCAAAACTCGTTCTTAGCGGATCTTTTCTCATCGAAAGGAACATGCCTGCTAAATTTCATGATTATAGGTCTAACAATTCCGTAGTCACAAAGAATGACAATGACCGACTCAGTACGATTAATGTTGACTCCAAAAACTCTGCTGTCGGCACATTCTAATTGTTCTTTTTCTTTAGCATTCTTCAAAATTCCTAAGCAAAATGTCCATTATTCCTAGTTCTAGAATTCAGTTTTACATTCACTCTCATTGTATGGATATATATACTTTTTTTTACTCGTTGTAGTCTAGTTTGGTAACAGTCCAAAAGAGAAACGTTATACAGTTTTCTTTCTTCACGCAAAGTGTGCATTTATCGGCAGACGACAAGAAGTGCCGTTGCCAATTTTCAAATTCATAAAACATTCAAGACAAGGGAGCATTGGTTAAACTGGAGGAACAACGAAATGTCAGCACTAGTGCATTTTTTATTCACATATAACTCTGCTCAGTTTAAAAGGAGTTCAAAGAAAATACGTTTTAAGGAGTTCTTTTGGAGATTCGCTTTTTTCTTTGTAGGTTATGTAAACTGTGCTCATAAGTAAGAGTAATTGAAAAGCTTTTTAATAATGAGATTTTAATAATTAATTTCGCAATTTTCCTCTTAAAAATTTAGTATTTACTTCCTTAAAAAATTGGATTGTGTTTTGAACTTATAAGTTAATATATAACACAAAAAAAAATATCTCCATATTTATATGATACAATTTTTGTCAAGTGTAAAGATTTTCAGTAAGTATAATTTTTGCGCTATAAAGAGCTTAAAATGTGTATTTTGAATATTTATAATTTAATTATATATATTAGTAAAGCTTTATTTATACTATTAATTATTTACAATTATCAATTTGGTTACATGAGGTATTAAAAAGAAATATGATCATTTTCTTTGTTGATACCATAATTGACTTTTCAAATGTTCATGCTTCTGATTTGAGCTTTTGAGGCCTTTTCATAAAACTCTAAGTCCATATAATGACTCAAAATTGAAAAACATTTTGATATTTACCTTATGAGAGACCGATAAAAATTACTGCTCTATTCACGAGATTGGTATTTTAATTTAAAACAAATATAGAACTATACAAAGAATATTGCACAGATCAGCGTTTCTCATACTGTGGGGTGATCCTCCCGAGGGGTGTTTGATAACCTTACGTAGGAGGGGCGAGCATATCGAAAAGTCGAAAGTAAAAGATTATTTTAAGATATTATTAATTTACTGAAACAAAAAAATAAATTCTGACATAAAAAATAAAATATAAATTTACATTTATATAATACACTTATAAATATATCAGTACTGCACAATGTCTTTAATAATTAATTGAACAATACTAAGTTAAGAACAAGTATAAAAATTACCAGATACCCCGTGGGCATGTCATAAAATTATATAGAATATTTAATACTTGTGATAATTTGTACGGTTTATAATTAAAGTCGTATTGTAGCTTTAGCGTGAAATACATGTTTATTATTATTGAATTCAATACATTGCAATTGTATTAAGAGGGGGCGCGATGAAAAATCTGATTGAAAATTGGGTCGCAAATATTTAAAGTTTGAGAAGCACTGTTGTAGATACTAATAAATGGACCGATATATTTTAAATCAAATGAAGAGGACGAAATCTAAGATGGCATATTAACGCTCTCACTTCACTTCACAAAACACTTTTCAACAAAGGCTGAACTAAACACATAGAAACCTAGTGCTCCTACGGAATCAATTCATATACTTTTGAAAAATTTTCTTCCTCGCTATCTATGTCTTTCTCTTTTGTCGCGTGCTTATTTTTGAAGTACCGAATATTTCCGAATATAAAACGATACATATATAAGCTGAGTGAATTTTTTTCAAACATTTACTCAAAATTCATAACCTTCATATAAACCAAATTGTAAAAAAAATCGCTGTAATTTTCAAGCCAATCACCATGAGTGTGAAAATAATGGAAAGCGAGAAAAGTAAAAGGATAATTTTCCTGTAATTGCTGTAAAGTAGAGCGTTTATAACACATTTTTGCTTTCATTCGTTATCTTCTATAATGTGTTTGTTATCTTGATCTAGTCATACTTTCTGTGCCATTTTTGTTTGGAAAGCGAGTAGGAAAATGCATTCGTATTTGGGAGGTGATTATTGACCTATCGCTCATGTTCTGGAGACAAACCTAGCTCCTAGCTCTTAGAATTTTAGATATCCCGATGAGTTAATGTTAGTTATACGAACTATTCGGAATCTCGATTTTTTTAACCTAACTTTTAAAAACTTAAGTGACATTTTATTTAGTAAAAGTTCCATTCAAAACACTTAAATGTTAAAAGATTAATATCATCTGTGAATGAATAACGAAAAGCGTAATAAATAATGAAAAAAATAAAAACGTTTTTCCTACATTACATTTTGATCGAGATTAGTGGATCCCTCTAAGCTTACCTTCTTATTTTAACGTTAAAAATGTTTCCAAAATTCTAGGGCTTTTTCATGGAAATATACAGTGACGATAATAAAAATAACTCATGTTCAGAATTAGAATGTGTTTATTTTGTATTTTTCATCAGCTAATATCTTTTGCACTTTAATTACAATATTAAAAACTCATTTTTATACAAACTTATGCTTTACACATTTTAGATCTTCATCTTAAGTATAATATTAAATAAAACAAAATATTTTTAACAAATATATATTGTTAGAGAGGTGCGTAGCTACCGCCCTATCAGTCATTTTAATGATACAGGGCCCCAAAGCTACAGGGGCCCCGACATGTGTAACTACAGTCCCCTTATAAGGGCTCCCATATCTAAAAAAGGACCCTGAAGGAATTTTGATACAGGACACCCCCAGAGCCAATGTTGTTGGCACAATATGAGTGGCAATTATAAGCATCACTGGCAAAACCGTTATAAGTGAAGGCTACAATAGAATTGAGTCGATTCATTTCCAGAGTTGATTACATTAACGTGTGGTCTTAACTCAAGTAATTTTTGCTAGATAACTTTATTTATATAGAAATAGTCACTTTATTTAAGTAAACAGTGATTGTGAATAAGTAGTTGTTGCTTCTTGGGGCCGTGCCTTTCAATTAACCTCTTAGCTTGGTGAGGCAATTCGGAAAGGCGGTTCTAGTTCAGATGTCGTCATCGTCACTTCACAGGAGCTCAAAATTACGAGGTCCGTCACCAATACCTCTTCTGTTGCTTTAAATGGTCTCTTTAAAAACATTCCCTCACTCACTCCAATAAAAAAACATCAAGGAGAAAAAAATTTTCAATAAATTTCTTGAAAGATTTTTGAAAACTTTCTGTGAAGGAAACATGACGTATGTAAATGAGGCTTACTATTTAAAGTAAAATGAAAGTAACTCGGGATGAAGTTGACAGTTTAATCTTAGAAGATAGTGCAAGTTTGAGTGAACTTTTAGAATATATTTATGAAAGCTACTTTTCGGAATATCTGCGTGCCTTTGTTAGACTTAAACAACTTTTTTACTAGTAGTAGAAGAGGTCTACAATACTTGGATCTAGTGCATTTGTCTGACCACGTTGAATCAGGCAAGTAATATTTGTTATTATTAAGTAAGAGGGAGGAGTTATTTAGCAGGTCCGACTAGGAGGAGTATTTAGCAGGTAAATGCTATGTACCGGGGCCTCACGATAGAGGAGGCCCCTACATATCAATAATTAAAATAATGTACTCTTACATACGAAAACTTGGTAACATTCCTATCGTTGTCAATAGAAAAGTACAGTCTATCACATCATTGTTGATGTAAATTTTAAGTTTTTGTTATTTGATTTGTTTGAAATCCTCATCTAAAATGGAAGTTTAGGAAAAAATATCAATACTATATATAGCCTGTGTTAAAAATGAAAATAATACATATTCCTAGCTCTTTTCTCTAAGTTTTGTTAAAGGCTAATATTTAGTAATTGCCAAGTTCGTAACCACACACAAAAGTATAAAATAATTGAGCCCAACAGATTTGCCTTTTATGAAAATCTTTAAATGCCAATTGCCAAGTCCTTTTTTGGGTCATGGATGGATTAGAAACTAGCTGCTCCAATGGAGAAATTATTGATCGTCCTGAAAGCTAAGGGACTACTCTCGCTGTGAGGATATGAAGGGTTAAACTGACTGATAAGATCTTTTGTTTAAAAAAGATCTTTAGGCCGGTATTACACTTTCACACTAGGCAACTTCATGCCAGTCAACTCATTATCTGTCACCACTTCTTTAGAGGAAAGAGGGATGAGAGCTTAATTCACACACTAGGATGCAATGCTGACTGCAAAGGGGGTGCCGAACTCATTGGTACAGCGTAGGGCATGGGAACTTCCTGTTTTGAAAATGCATTAAGACACTACATGATTCATTCGACTTTATTGTTATTTTCATTCTACCACAAAATATTGTAAATTTGAATTTAACACAGTTTTAAACACAATGTCTGTTAAATGTCGCCTTCCGTAGCAAAACTAATGCAATTGATTTTGAAAACTTCGAGTCCACCTTTTCAAGCATATGACCTGGGATAGTGTCAATTACTGCTCCAAAGTTGTTTTTTAGGCTTTCCAGGGTCTTGGAGCGATCTTTGTAAAACAGGGACTTGAGATAAGTCCACAAAAAGTGATTGGGAAAGATAAATAAGGTGAGCACGCAGGCCAGTTTGCATCCTATTTGTAGGGAGTTTAGTCGTTCGAGGAAGGCTTCTGCTTTTTAAATACACATGGAAACTTTGGAGGTGTGGGATGTGACCCTAGATCTATGTAACCACACATTGTCAAGATCCCTTTCTTAAAGAGCGAGTAGGAATATTGTCACTGTAAGATCATTGTCACATACCGGTCTGAATTGATTCACGAACTTATTCCACAATTTCAGGTGCTCTAATGGTCTCCGGAGGTCCTTTTATTTCTTTGGAGACATTCCCCATTGCTCTGAAGACATCCTTCCACATTAAAACACATTTCCGATTAAGAACACGACCTCGTTAAGAAATAATGACGAAAGGCACGTAGCACTGTAATCACTGACTGACCGTTAGAGAAATACAACTCCACGGTAAAAGCACATATCTGCTTTGACGACAATATGTTTGAAATTGAGACGAGCAGGAACACAAATATCTCCTTCAAACAAACCCCTCCCTACGAACGTCACTGCAACATGTTCAAAACAGGAAGTTCCAATGCCCCACCCTTTAAAATGATTGATTCCGGAGAAGAAATAAAACGCTTTCTCAATTTTGAATATCCAATGAGTCACGTATGAAGAGCATAGTTTTTACCATATATTTTCAGATAAGTAAATTAGTGAAAAGAAGGGCGTTGTTTTTGAGAACTTGAGGGAGTGGTACAGCAAGGGATGACAGTTGCCCCCGTGTGAAGGAATCCGCAGTCAATTTTCATTTAAAACTAACTCCAAACAGTTCAGTACAAATTGAATCGTGTGAAAAGGGCCCTTAGAAAGGAGTGGCCGTTTAATGAAATCCCTTCATCTGTGTATCAAAAAAAGGAAAAAGCAAGCCACAGTAGAAGACACAGCTCACGAAAAGGACATTTTCAGTTCAGCTGGTTTTGCATCGCTTAAGGTTGGATGTCACTGATCGAAGATCCAAAGAGTGACAGAAATCATGGCGGACTCAGTACTCAAACGGGCTTTTAATAGTCAATCATCTTTTCATTTCTATGTTTAATGAAATATTTTTGCGTGTACGACTGCCTATATTTGTTTAGATTGTTGTTCTCTCAAGCAAAAAAGTAAATTGAAAATAATGTAAAAGCTTGACTGTGAGTGGAGGCTTGGCTTGTAGCGCAGTAAAAACTGGACTGGAGGCTTGGCACGTAGGGCACTATAGATTAGGAAGAGGAACTGGTGAAATAGTGTGGAACTGATTTTTTGGCTATTGAATGGAAAGGGACGGAGAAGAAAAAACGTGGTCTCGTGATGCACATGGCGAAGATGCTGACAATTTTCCTATGTCATTTTTATAATTGTAGATGGTAAATAGTGTGGTGCGGCTTCAAGAAAATAATAATAAACGGTAAATCCGGTAAATTGAAGTAAATATTAATTTCATTTAAAGGAAGTCTTGACAATAAGTTAAACGAAGAGCTCCCAATAACGCATAACGCAATGATTCATCACCGACCAAGACAGGAATAGAAAGAAAAGACAATGAAATTTAACTGGATCAATTCACGAGTATGGAAATATACGAGGTTTACATTTTATATTTCCAGCATAGCGCAAGTGTACAACCCATTATAAGTATAAGGAAGTAGATTTAGAGTCATTAACCTCACTTATTAAACTAAATTGAGAATAGTATTTTAATAATTCATTTCATAAAAATATTAATATTATTAGTTGTAAATCATGCTCATTCCAAAGAAATATTCCTCTATGTCCGGGGTGGGCATTAAGTCGATCGCTATCGACTGCCAAGACATTTTAAGGTGACCGCCTTTATTAAGGCGTAACAATCATTCCATTATAAGAAGGTCTAGAAATACCCTATTTATTCGAGCCCTGTCCTAAATTCTCCACAAGGTTTTGTGAAAGTTGAAAGATAATCTCAAATGTGGTTTATCGATATACAATTTTATGAAATTGAAATCAATGTGAAAGGAAAACTAAAGAAGTGAATAAAAATCGTAAAATCGCGCGTATAACGTGCACTTTGAACACAAAAAATGCGATCGAAATTTACAGGTGCGCATTATACGCCGGGTACAAAAATCAGAGCTTCAAAAGATAAAAAAGATTAACAGAAAAACAAATAAGGCTTCTACATATATCAAAATACTGTTTATTTAAGAGAAATGACATTCTTTATGACCGTACAGGGTTGTAGCTCTTGAAGAGACAGTATTCTATTTTTTCTACAACTTGGAATAATAACTCGAATAAATGACTTCAAAACATAAGAGGATTCTTATGTTTTGAAGGAGGATTCTTTGTTCTATTCTAGTTTCTTCGTAAAAAAGGGGGGGCGTATTATACGGTGAATATACCGAAAAATAAAAAATTGAAGCTTGAAAGTATAGATGCGCGTTTACTAAAACTTTTAAATACATGTATGAAACTGTAATTCCTCTAAATACCCCATTCAACAAATTTTTCCCCTTCGATTCTAAGCCGCGCCCGATTTTTAGAAACATTAACATCGAATAAACAGTGCGGCTTAGATTCGAATAAATACGGTATTTTAAAAAATACGGAGGAAAAAAAATCGAATGATAAGACTAAATTTCATTGAATACAAAATGCACTTCGCTATTTGTAGGCTATTTTACGAAGAAAATTGTAAAATGCTCTTGGTTCCAGGAAAAAGTTCGAGAAATAGAGAAATTCGTAAAGTAGAGGTTCGTAAAATGGAGGTCCGGCTGTATTGTATACTTTCTTTTAGTTCACTATACCTACGACACTGGTGGACCGCAACACCTTGAAAAAATTAGAAGTAGCCCGTACCCTGGAAAAGTCTGCCCCCCCCCTGCTCTAGGTGCCAAAAGAGAAAAAATTAGTAGGAAAATGAAGAAAAACTAAATTTTAAGATGTCTGAACTAGATCTGCTTCCTAGCTACCAAATTCTGGCTATGAAATTTTTTCGATTTTAGATGTTATAATTCAGTATTTTAACTGTAGGAGAAATTTCTGTACAAACTAATCTGCCTTGCAACAAAAATGTAAAAACTGCGAAATTCATTAAAGAACTGTATGTGTACATAAATGTGCTCAAATTAGAAAATAATTATGAAATTACAGTAACAAACATGATCAAGTGAATATAAGACATATATGTTTACGCCTTAGTATTATAACTGATAGGTTTAGAATGTTTTGTGTTAAAACAGGACCTGTACAATACAGGATTTTCGTACAAAACATTCAGCGGCGTACACAAACTGCTTTCATGGGAGGAGGCATATTTTTTTTAAAAAATACGAAACCACAAAAAGATTCTCTCTATGCTAAAATTTAAAAATTTATGGGAGGATTTGGACCCCCCCCCCCAAACCTCTCCCTTGTGTACGCAACCGAGCAAATTTTCCACTACATACTACTTTAAAAGGTCATAAGCTGTGGGGAAATTCACAGCTTAGCAGCTGGTTAATTTATTCAAAACTGTAAGACTCATACATTTTGACTCATACATATAAATTTTGTTTTTATATACCATTTTCTAAAAGAAGAGGAAATTAACAACCTACGCAATTTATAGGTGGATATAACAATTAGAGAAAACTGTCAATTATAATTTAAGATCATGACGTTCTATTTGTCACTTTATATCGTTGATTGCTAGAAAGAACTACTAAAATGACTAAATTATGTCCGATTACTGATAAAATGAATCAGATTAAAAAAATAATAAGTAAACAGAATGGCTTAAATTACTATTTCACAAAGAATTGTAAATTAGATTCCATTTCTAGTAACTATTTGCTCTAAGAGGAAACCATGAAATATTAAGAACGCTTAATAATGAAAATTCCTTAAGTTTTTTCAAATTATTAAGTAAATACGACTCTGTGTGAATGAACCACTTAAACAGAGTTTAAAAAAATTAACTACAGAATCGTCTATGTGTGTGCTGCATTTAGCACATAGATCACGAAAACAAATTAACTCTGCGTCAGGAGTCGAAGCCCTTAATACAGGGCTTCTCAAACTTTCAATATTTGAGTGGCCCAGTTTTCAAAAATATGAAAACCCCCTCCTTGCATACAATAAATATGAATTTAAATCAATAATAGCGTATTTTGATGCTAAAACTGCAGCCCGACTAAAATTATAAACCGTATAAATTATCAAGCAAAGTATTCAATAGTTTGCATGTACAGTAAAACGTCGTTTATCTGAGCGTTTATTATCCGGAGCGTCAAATATCCGGACCAGTTTTTTTTGTCAACTACATGTACTGTACTGTAGAAAAATACGTTTTCGAACAGTGCTTTTAACAGCTTCGTCCAATCAATCCCAGGATTTCAAGAATACAATGAAGAAGATGTAGAAACCTGGATGGCATGTGATGCAAAAGACTGTGAATTTCAAATGCTAAATGATGACGAGATTGTGACTTCCGAGCAAGAAGAATCCGACCCTGTCGACGATGAAACGGGGGAAGACGAGAACAACAACAGAAACTAAATTAGCAAGGGTCCATCAAATGCTGACGTGTTTCTGCGTTATAGACAGCTATGGAGTGATACGAACAACAATCAGAGTGCTGTCCTACTCAACTACAGCTGCTAAGGAAAAATCGGAGATCTCGCAGCGAAGAAATGAAAGTGTACAATGGTACAGCAAAAAATGAGTAATTGTTCTCCACAATAAAGATAAAATTGCGACATTTTGCACTATTTTGCTTTTTCTTCAAGCACGTTTCCCGCATGTGATGATTTTCAATATTCGTATAGTGTCCGGTTTCATACATTGAATGGATCCCATTCGGTTTTCGGTTTTCCGAACGGTATCTGGCCCCAATTGATTCGGGTAAACGACGTTCTACAGTAATTTTGTACATGCCTATTGACTAGTAATTATTAAACTTGCTCTTAACTTAGTATTGATAACTATTGATATGCTAACAATTACTGTACGTGTATGTATATATATATGTTTGGTTATTTTTGTGTGTGTGTGCGTGTGTGGTGTGTGGTGTGTGTGGTGTGTGTGTGTGTGTGTGTGTGTGTGGTGTGTGTGTGTGTGTGGTGTGTGTGGTGTGTGTGTGTGTGTGTGTGTGTGTGTGTGTGTAATAATTTCTTCTATAGCTCTCTTTAACTCTACTCTTTTAAATTATTTTCTAATTCTTTGGTACGAGACTGTTATAATTTTAATCGTAATCGAATTGCTCGCACGCATTTGCAACCAATCACGACTCCTGTTAGAAGAGAGTCGTACAACCTCCACCACCAGTATAAAAGCTCAGAGCGTTGGATGCTCTCTCTCTCTCTTTGTGCTTTGTCTGCTTGTCAGCAACTTGTCCGCATCGCTACTACGTGTTGCTTCTGCTATGAGTATGTTCGTGTCTATTAAGTATTCTAAATGATATTGTATTTCATACATTTGTAACCATGAATAAAAGCAGAATGGAACTAACCCTGAAGAAGTTTTCTATCAAGAAACAACCAACATAAATACCCCTCATCAAATCTACATATAAAGAACCCACACCGGCCACGTTACAAAATACTCTTCGCCAGAAATACTACAATATATATATATATATATATATATGTTTGTGTGTATATGTATATAAGTATTTATGTGTGTATGTATGCTTTATGTATTTGTATTTTGAAAATCTTATTATGATCACACATATGTTTCTAAACCTTTACCATTGTATAATTTTAATTACTGAATGTCTCCGTTTTGTATGTGAGCAATCTTGTATTTTGTTCTGTATTTATTGTATTTGCATCCGTTCTTGCTTCTTTTTTCCCTTTTGATTCCCATTTTTGCCTGTATCCCTCTACTTGAAACTTCCTACCACTATTGATTGAATATTGACTTACGTTTGTAAGTCTTGTGTTATACTTGTCGGCACACAAAGAGTTTACTTAGAGTCTCAAAGAAAATTTGTGGTGCTACTTCCAGAAGTATTTATAGTAAAACAAATTTTGCGATATTGCTTATTTGCTGCATTTATAAAAAAATTATAATTGTACAAAAAAAATTAAATATATTTATTTTAAACCTTTATGTGGCACTCATTGGAAAACCAAAATGGATTTGGTTTAAACAGTGTATACACAGTTTCACCAAATTTGTAATGCCTCAGATGAATATTCATGTAAGTAACGATACTGCAACGGCATCCAAATCAAAACGTCTATTGGATTAAATGAAAGGAATACCATTTATACTAGATTTAATATAATGGTTTGCATTGTGTTGTCCAAAATTACCATTATTAATAAACTATTTCAAGTAAAACATTCACAATTGTTCTTTTAATTTAATCAATAAAATAAAAAAATAGTCCAAAAGTCAAGAACACAGTTTAACATTTTTAGAAGAAGCAAAAGAGCAAGTATGTCATTTGAATCTTTCAGAACATCTTCCTAAAAAGCAAGTTCAAAAAATAAAAGATTATTTTTTTAAATAGTTCTGAGTTATAGAAAACCCGGTACATGTATATAGGAATTTAGATGTTTTTTTTTACTCTAATTCGATACTGTTATTGTGTTTCACCAAAACTGGCTCTTGCGTATCGAAATTCCATACTTACTGACTAATACTACTGTACATATATCAGATAGATTTAAAAATATACCAAATATTATTTTTGATTTCAAATTAATCGTTGTTATAAAATTCTGAGAAAAACATGAATTAGAAAAATGTTCAAAAAACTTTGTTAAGTTTTATTACAAAGATGTAGGTGCAAACATCTAATCCAAAATATTGGTTTGCTACGGGTTTGGATTTGAAGGAAATGGATGTAAATAAAGCACAATACCTTGCAATGCATTCTAAATAATAATTATAATGAGCTATTTCGAAATGCTTAACTGTGTTAACACCTTTTTACATGGCCAGTTCCTATAGCAAGTGTTGAACCCACTTTCAGCAATTTAAAATTAATAAAGAATTTTCATCTATCGAGTATGTTTATGCATATCACTTAAATGCACTTGCTGAATCAAGCATAGAAAAAAAATTGCAAGATTGTAATTTTTCTGGAATAATAAATGTATTAGCAAAAATAAAAAATCATGCATTAAATAAATATGCATTAGTTATAAATGTTTGTATTAGTAATTTTTTTAACTTTACAAAAAATAGGCGCCTAATGACTTTTTGCATCCAGGCCCCATTGTGGAGAACGTGGGCTCTGTTATTTCAATCCCATTTGCTAATTGCAAAAACATAAGAGTTGTGCTTTTAGAGAAAAAAAATCTGTTAAGTCTGCACTATGACTCTTTCTTTCGTTACTCCTCTCAGTGATGATGTTGAGGTTTGTCTCCAAATTTAATTAACAAAAACAGGCTCGTTTCTAAACATGTACATGCAAATCCTATTTCTTAGTTGCAACTGCAAGAAAATCATAAGCAAGAAACTGAAATCTACTTGAAAGAAGAACTTACAATGTAATTTGGCGAAGGAAATTACTTCATTTGTTCAGCTTTCCTTACTGTTTAAAAGTCAAAGTTCATTTTAGAATAACAATAAAAGCTTCATATACTCAGACTGCCCCATTTAATTCCTAGAATTAGGGTCTAGTTTTATCTAAGACTTACTGGAGAAAGAATGAGACCTTCGAGAGAATTTTTACTAGTCTTACGAAAGTTGGGATTAAAATCCAGAGTATTGTTAACTTCTTTTATTTTTAGTGTTTAAAACTCCACCAGTAACGGTGTTTGTATAGTTTCAAGGCAACATTAACTCACATAATATAAACACTCACGTAAAAAACAGTTGTTTTAATGTTAATTATAAATATATTGATATCTGTGTTATATCACAATTGTTTTGGTGAAGCTTTGATTCCTTTATGGCATAAGTCAAATATCACTTATTATAACTATACTTATTTCTATAGACATGGATGGATTAGTAACTACATTTTTTATGTACACGTTTTATTTTCTTTAATTTGTTTCCATCCATGTGTGTCTATGTCTTTTATTTCTTTTCTTTTTTAAAAAAAAAATCCTCCTAATATAAATTTATCCCCTTAATGAGTCATTTTATTTTACTTAAAATGCTTTAAAAAAGGCATTTTTTTGCTTTATAACTTAATACTATACAAATTCCCTCCTTCCCCACACAAAAATGCCGGACGAAATACATTTCAGTATGATAGACAAACTGCATCTCTTTTTTAAAATACTAACACTAAATAATGCACCATAATAAATCAAAATAAGAGCAAATCAAAGAAATAAGGGAAATACCAGAGTGCCCGTACCGAGTACGGGCAAACCAGTTGCGGCTAACTTTCGGTAGCCTCTACGTTGCACGGGCAAACCACTTACGGGTTTGAGAATGCATTCAAAGCAAATGTCCTTTTTTGGTTTCATAATTTTAGTGCTTTATATTTTCAGATGGTTATGATTGAAGATTGCCCAGGGTTATAATAATTTTTATCCTACCCTATAATTTTTATTGTGCAAATATGTTGACCTCACATTTTTTGACGCATTGTGTGTGGTCATAAATATTTGAATTTACGAATTTTACTCGTGGCTGACGGTTCTAAGCTAGAAGTCAAGTTTTATCCGAGTTCTTTTCTATAAGAAATTAACATTTGGAATAAGCCCTCTACTGTAAAAGAGGATTTCATATTCTCATTTTCAAATATTTTTTGAAATGCAAGGAAAAATGTGGAATGAGAAAATAAAAATACTCATTAACTATAAGGAGATGACGAGGTTGGTAAAATCTCAATGCCTCAATTTTTGAGTTCGAACAACAACATATTTAATTGTTCAAAACAAGATTTTACAAAAAGCAATCTTATAACCACATATGGGTTATAGGATTACATATATATTTAACACTCTTCGAGCAAAAGAAACATTAAAAATAAGCTTTTCGTTTGTTATTTATGCATGTAAAATGTTCATTATTGGTGAAAACAAGCAGGAATGGCAAAAGAAAAAAAATTAAAGCTATTACCTCACTAGTTAATTAGTAACTGAAACAATAGTACCTTGGTGATTAATGTATAGAAACGCAGAACATAGTCATTAATAAAATTGCCGATACTGGTTTCTGAAAAAAAAACACAGAAATCATGTCTGGTTTCTATGAAACTTTGGCGTCCTACTATCAGAATTTACCACATTTTGTTGCATTAGTACTTCAGAGATTGAGGTTGTGATAACAACAATTACCAATATAGCACACATATGCTGTCAAATTTAATACTTTGTATCAATAAAATATTTATTTCTAGATTTCGGTTTTTACAGCAGGAAATGTCACATTTTAAATTGCAAAGTAAGACAGTTCAGTAGTAACAGTGTAAAGTCCAATATTTTATACAATTACATAACAAGGAACAAACAAAAATTTTAAACTTGTTTCTGAGGACGCAAGTTCTTAAATCAATTCCAGTATCTATTTTGCACAAAAAAATTTTTGAACAAACAGTGATATGTTTACTTTTAAGAGAGTTTTTGATTTTGAAAAGAAACTAAGTGAATTTTTATTGAGTTAAAAATTTCAGTTAAGAATATTCGAATTTTTGCTTGAATAATTAATAATTTCAGAAAATCAAAATTAATTTAAGCGGTTTGAAACAACTTTAAGAACATGAATATTTTGCAAAAATAAAATACTTAAATAAATCTTCAAAGATAACAACTATGTTGATGCAAAATCTTATTTGATGTGGAACTGTTCTGTAATATTCTGTTGTAATAGTATTATTATAATTCTTTCATTGATTTATTTTTACAGTTGAAAAATTTATTTATAGACCCTATCATTTACAATGGCATATTATTACTATAATAACTGTATTAAAATTTGTAAACGTAAAAATAAAAAAGCCTGTTATAAATAGAGAAACGTAATCGCATGATATTTATAATGCCGAGCTAAACATAGAAAATACACTTCATTTCAGTTTCTAAAGGGCAAATACGCATTATTCGTAACACATTATAAAAATATTCAAAATGAATATCATTATTACAATAAATCAAGAAGATAAAAAATGATACTTGCTAATATACGGGTCATGAATAAAACATATATTTTAATCTAGATAACATTTAATTTAATGCTATTCGTTCTCCTTATATACAAAATATAATTTATGACGTATTATATTCTATTGGTAAACGATCATTTAATTTCGAATAAAATCAGTTTACAAGAAAAGAATTATTTAATTTAAATAAGATATCTTTAGAATTTCAGGTTCTCACTTCAATTACATCCTCCTGTTCAGTTTTCCCAAATTTAAAAAAAAAATTATCATAACATTATATATAGAGAGAGGGTGTAATTGAATCCATTTACTTCTAACATATTTATTTCATATTTATTTGAATATACTTTTAATTTATTATTGTTTGTATAACAAATTCAGTTAAAGTAAAATTTAGTAAAATTTGTAAAATATTTAAATCTAAATCAATCCATTTTACCAAATTCTATTTCTTTTAAAAACACAATCATGAGATTGCTTTATATGTGTGACTAGTCTTTAAAAATTACAAGAATTCCAAAGCAAATAAAGTTTTTGAGGAAAAAACATTTGACATATATCGGGTATTGATTATCGTTCTAAATAAAATTTCTTTGAAACCTGCTGATTTAGTGTGTTTTGAAATATAAAATATAGTTTTAAGAAATACGGAATTTTTGAAAATTAGTTTCAATGTTTTTGCATTTCCCTTGAACAAATGTACCGATTGGAATTATATTTCATGAAAATATAAGTAATTTTGTAATTTTGTTTGGGTCACAGTATACATAAAATGTTTTCTTTCAGTGAAGAAAGTAAATTATATATATTTTTAAGCACATTTCTTAATAAATTAAATATTAAATACATACACATTATTATCAACAGTACATACAAAGGGTCCTGTTGACCCGATGCTGTTTGTTATATAGCTAAATATTCAACTTCCTATTAATCTTAAATACATTATTATTACTTAAATTGTCAAAAAAAATTCGCAAATCTAATTTTTTTTAAAAGAAATTATTTCTAACTTAATTGAATGCTCTGTTTACCACGTTTCATTTGAAACTTACAATTTTTATTTCCCTGAACAAATAACAGTACATGTTTGGAAATAAATAGGTCGGGAAAAAAGGCGAAGCTTTATTATTTTAAAAAATAAAGATGAATGCACATTTAATTTCGATTTCATTGATAAATCTAAGGACTAAAAGACTTTTTTTAAGTAGAAGTGTTGTTTCGCATCCTGGTTTCGCTTAAAGCCGTCATGCAGAATAATGGGGACAGCGTCATGTTATACTCTATTGATTTTCAAAGTTCTCTTAGAGGGTGTGGTGAAGAATTTAGGGAAAAAATAAGAAGCACTAGTTCACAGTTATTAGGCTTTATACTTGATAGTTTGAATAAATTATGAGATTCTCTGCTATTAGTTATAACACAAACTAATAAATAAATCTTTGAAAAATGTGTAGCAATTAGAAATATGTAAGAGATTTAAAATTTAAAAAATGAAAAATTTTATTTCGCTCCTTTAAACAAAGGAGTATTAAAATTCTCAACGCTAGAAACCTTCAAACTGTTTGATTATTAACGCCATACTATGATGCTACTCAAGGGGTATTGGCAGATCTCATAATTTCGAACCGCGGTCAAGTGACGAAGACAAAACCTGATCTAGTAACCATCTCCTCGGAGTTTCACAACCAACGTGAGAACTTTAAGCCTCGACAAATAATTAACGTGGAAAAGAATTTGTTTCTAATCCGAGGAAACGTGCAATATTTTCTACGCTGCTGGTATTTAGGGACAAGAATACGAACTCGGCAATGTAAGCTGCTTATGAGTCTATGACTATAAGACATTTGACTGCAGCGGCCACAAAATGGCCTGCTGGTTAATACCGTTTATATATTAATAACTTGAAAAAACTACGTATAAATGTTTCTTTAGTGCAAGTGAAGTAAAAATATAAAATCAATTTTTCATCATTTTTTTTTAATTCAATAAAGTCATACTAATGTATGTATATGTCACTGAGAAAGTGCAGAAATTAGTTAATCTAATATTAGCTAAACGGAAAATTGTTTTATTTCTCAAGTTACGCAGCTAATCTTCAAATTACCTAGATATTTTACACATTACCTACTAGACAATCGTTATAATCTATATACCTATTATTTATTGCCTTTAAAGAAATTTATATAGTGTTATTTATTTTTTCAATATCGAAAGAATTAGGGGAGATGACTATGTTAACAATTTTTTGTTGCTTATTAATTTATTTTTAAGGATAGTAAAATTAATTTTACATGAACTGTTAGAGTAGTCCTTTGTAGTATTAAAATATATTACCATTTAATTTTTCAAATAAAAGAAGTAAAGAATAATTTTATTTTTTCATAACTTTACCAAATCGTCATCTTGCCCAAGTACTAGGGCGAGATGACTTTGGCCTCGGGGCAAGATGACAACACAGAAAAAAGTTGAACATATTTTATCTTTTGAATATGTTACATGGTTTAACAAATGATAACTGTGTTTTTACATCGTACAAAGTATCAAACTAAGCGTAATGCATGGTAACGTAATGTCGTAGTGTTTAGTTGTGTACCTAACAATAGTCACAAATAAAAATGCCATTTTCATGATTGGAACATTCCTCATGCCAACACTCTTGAAATTTACAGCACTGGGTCCATTCTTCTGTTGGAGGGTTACAATATTCCTCTTCACAAGCAGGACATCTTATAACACCGCCCTTTGAAATTGATGCAACTGGAATGTTTGGCCTGTATTTTATAGATTTAGGCATACAGGAACTTAGTTTGAGTTTTATTTCCTTTTTAGCTTCACGAGCTTCTTTTCTCTGTTTTTTTTTAACTTTCTTCAGCTTTTCCCTTTGTTCTAACATCTCTTTGATGGGTGTGCTTGTATGAATGCTAGAGCTCAGTTTTTTGCTTTTCTTTTTTTCTCACATTATGTTTTTTAGACAACGGTTTGAAATAAAAAAACATTAACAGGCTTCTTTGGTGCATCGGAATCAGAATTTGCCGTAAGTTCTGGTTTTTCTGGAGGGTTTATATGTTGGTTTTCTACTACCAGGGTCTGAGAATTAGCACTATTATTCTCAGTTTCATCGCCAACAGCATCATGGTTAGTAGTTTTTGCAGCAGCATAGTCATGTTCGCTAAACACTAGAGGATTATGAGGCTCGATCCCATATTCTTTAAAACCTTTCAACTGCATTTCCAACTGTAGCTCTTTGAAGTAAGTGATGCTCAAAGCCTCACAAATATTTTTGTCTGTGATAGTTTGTTCTGGATGAGTGACCATAAAGTTGTCACATGCTTGGCTATAGTACGTTTTTAATTGGTCGAAAAATGACACAACAAGGGACTGGAGACGATGGGATGTGTGGGTGGCAACTCAACCATGATGATGTTTTTCGCTCTGCAATATAAGATAGCTTGCAGAGTTGTATGTGTTTTGTGATTATCAAAAATCAACAGAGTAGGAGATTCTTTGCTTGGTTTCACATGAAGATAAATGTGCTTCAAAAAGAGAAAAAAAGGTACCCTCATTGTTCCAGCCGTTATCAGTACAGTTCCTGGTGGGGCTCTTTCTACAAGTTCAGGAAGCATTCGTTTTCTCGCAAAAGAAAAGATGGCAGGTAAAAGCCAGTAGCTCTAAAGCAACAAATTATTGTTACATTCCTTCCTCTTTAGGGGGGGGGGCTTAGCGGATGGCAAAAGTGTCTACCTCTTGTCACCCTCTTTCGAACGAAACCTTTCCCGATCCGATGCACCCCTTCGCCCCGAAGAGATGGAAACGCAAGGTCGTGCGGACAAACACACATACAAATAAGTGTTTACAGGATATAATAGAATGGACAACATAGCTAGTTTAATAAATTCCGAAACACGGGGAAAGATCATGAGCTCGTCATATTGCCTCAAACTGTCTGCTTCAAAATATTCGTTCTCATTACCATGAAGGAAGGCAATAAATTAACATTTATCCATAGTAATAGGTAGTATTTAAACCAAGTTACTTATAAGTATTAAAGAGAAACGATATATATTACCTGTATCTGTAGCAAAGCTTATTTACACATGCATAAAAGTTATATCGTGGCAGCGGAAAATAATCAAAGCTACACAACTAACATAAAAATGGTGATTTCAGAGTGTCTATGTTACCGGCAAAGTATGAAATGCCGGCATTCTATACAATGCCGGACGTTTTTAGGCAAAGTATGAAATATGAGATTTATTGCATAGTTTGCCTAGGCATTGTATAGAATGACTAGGTATTCTATAGAATGTCTAAAGTTATCTAGGCAAAGTATGAAAAAAGATCATGATAAGGATATTATATCAATGACTTACATTCCTAAAAGTACAAATGTTATTCTGACAAAATAATGAGACTGCAGTTAAAAAAATTTATTGTTAAGTTGTGATTTCACATATAATTGTATTAAAATTCCTTCAGAAGTTCCAAGTCGATAGAAACCATCATATTTCCCACTCATTATAAGTGCCAATATATTGGCATTCGGAAAAAAATCAATGTTTTTACTGTAATACCTTTTTTAAAATAATTTTCTGTTTTTTCTGGCAAGGTACACAAAGGTGGATGTACAGTTCAATATCATAACGTGTAACATTTTTGTATTTGGTTGAAAGTTCTTTCAGAATTCTATCACATCCCCAGAATCCGGAATTTAGTTTTGGTAAATTAAATTCCTAGAACAAGTTCACATCGTCAGAGCTCAGGTATCTCCCTCTGGGAAGGAAACTGAGTGTAAAAATTATTGGCGGCAATTGGTATCGCCTACATGCTGCCGCACTAAAAAGAGATACCAGCCCCTGGGAATGTACTAAGTCTGAAAATAGTAAAAATGCCAATCTGCAGCCCCATTGGGAAAAAAGAATCCGTGACTTAATACTGTATAGCAGTTCTTCACTACATTTTTATCTTCCGGACCAGCCAACGTTTGATAATTTTACGGCCCGCTGAGGGTGGGACGTTGATTATTAATATTTTAAATTGTTTTAATTTAATATTTATATTGTTATAATTTAATTATTTTAAACTTGCCTTTTCAGAATAAAATTCAGTTGCACCAAAAATAATTATAAAATTTTACATAAAATATAAAGGATTTATTTCCATGGAAAGTCGCGTAAAATTGAGTATTTTGATATTTCCGATCAAACAGCAATGTACAATTAACAGATTCTGAGCCTGAGACATGCGTTAAAAGTTTTATGTTTTGCCAAATGACAATATTCGAAACGAATCTGTGATGTATTTCATACTTTGCCGGTTTCTCATCAGGCATTCTATAGAATGCCTAGGCAATATATGAAATAGGAATCATTTCATACATTGCCGGCTAGGTTTAGGCATTCTATACAATGCCTAGGTCTTCTATAGAATGCCGGATTTCATACTTTGCCGATAACAGCTATACTATGTTTAACGAACGGCGCCAAAAGGAGAGCCAGTAGTGTTCGTTTGATGCTGCTAGTTACCTAGTGGAATACGGAAAAATTAAGGAATTCGTCATCTTGCCCGGTCTCCCCTACGTTAATATAATTAAGCAAAAACAATGTTTGTTGATAGAATCAATCATCGATTGAAAAAAAATATTCTAGAAAGAATCAGACGGTTTACTCTGCACCAATGAGAATTCAGCTATCAAAGGCATAAAGTTTTTGTCGATTATGTAATTTAGTGAACTATAATTTCTTTTATCATGATTGTGGTTGCAACTACACTTTGCAATATTGGAACTTTTGACATTTAATTTATTTCCAGAATATATCCATAATTAAACTTATTATAAATTAATTCACAGAGTGTTTTATTGAATACATTTACCACGTCTCCGCCACTTTGTTTCTAAATATTTAGGGTAATTTATACTGGGATGAATCAACGTCGAATCAAAATTCCTGACTTGAAGAAAATGAGAGAAACAATTTTTTAAACCTTAATTATATGGAAACCGCTAATGTAAAGATTACTTAGTTCAAACGGGAAAACTCTTGTGATTTCGCATTTTAAATCAATTAATCTGTAGACTAGCTAGGTAATCTGCACATTAACGGTATCGAATTTTGATGGTAACATATAAATATTATTTTATTAATTAATATTATGGATTTTCATTTTCAGAATTTTTTTTATTTATGTATATAAAAAGAAACAAAAATAAAAGTTTATAAATTGTTAACCAGTCATTTCTATTTTCTTATCATGCACCATTTCGATATCAGACACAACAGCTTGCCGAAAAAGGAGTGATGAAACTATCACAATAAGTTTTCTAAGAATTATTTCCCCGGCAATTTATCTGCAGCGGACTTTTGTACTACATTTTTTCAACTTTGATGCTATAAGTGATAACATTATGATGAATACTATCTTACGAGGTCAGTTAAGACAAATTCACTTTAATTTTGATAATGGACTTACTTTGAGCTGTGTTTGGGCTTTTGCTTCTGCGGGGTCAGCGAGTTCTGCATCCTTGGTCCGAATAAGTTTTCCCACGATGACCAGCATTTTCTGCCGGAAGTTCTGAGACCCGATCACAAACATGTTTCTTCTTATTTTCTTTCAAGACCTGCACAAACAAATGTAGAACTCATTTTAACTAATCACATAAGATTCAAATACAAGTTTAAAGCATTATTATGTAATTCGTTTGTTTTAACAAGTCAAAATGACATAAGCATACAGAAACCATATTTCACTTCATATGTTCGAGGATTTTTATTCATTATTGAACACACTTAGCAACCACATATGACAATACTATTTTTCGAATAAATATTTCAGGGTTTTTTTTTTAGATTAAAGCTATTTTTTGGACTAGTTCTATGGGAAAAAACATTGAATTACTTTAAAAAAATTATACAGTAAAATGTGTTATTTAAATATTTTGGTCAATGGTATATATACTTCAAGAAAAGAAAAAACAAGCTCATAAACGCTTACGAGTTTGAATAGGGTTGTTTGTCACATTAAAATAAGGATATTAAAATCAATTTAATTGGAAAATTTTAAGAATCACTCTACAGATTAAGCACACAAAAAATCCTCCCAGAGCATAAGTTACTCACATCTTCACCTGCATTATACTTTTCAGTTAGTTAATTAATTATAAACTAATATTTTAATATTTAATTATTTTATAGAATTGTTAATCCATTGACTTCTTACTTATTTTTGGAACAAGTCAAGCGAAATATGCATCAGTCAATCAATAAAATAAGTCAGGAGTGGGCTATTGTTTTGACCCTAGAGCCACATTGGGGAAGCGGGGGATACCGGAGGGCTGTACATTTTTTAAATGATTGCATTCATTTGTTAAATCAGCATCTCAGAAAAGATAAAAATTATACCACATAAAAATCGATAAATATAAATTAAAAAATAAAATAGTGTCAATTTTATTCAATTAACTTACTGAGCTAATTTGATATTTATAATTGTTAGCGCATTTTATTTTGTGGAATCAGTTTAATGAAACAAACATACCCAATCACACTTTTCTACAACATTTTTGAAATCCGGAGTGATATTAGCTGTTGAAACTTTCATCAGAGTCAGTAAGTAACTGTCTGACAACTTGCATTTATATTTACTCTTGCTGATCTTCATGCAAGAAACATTTTTCTCACAGAAGTATGTTGACTCAAATACAGAGAACAATTAGCGACTCGCAAAATTTCTTTGCAGGTCCTTTCAATAAGTTATCCACTGAACAGTGCATCAACTATTTATTAAGTAAGACATCTGAAAACTGAAATTTAATACCATTACGAGTTCCATAGAAGTAGGTTCCATGACTAAGCAACCAGTTAAACAGAAAATCGATTGAAACAAGGTCAGGTAAGGGAGACTCGTGTTATATTTATATAAATGATGTTATTCAATGCAGTATAAGGAAAAAGTAAACCTAAAAGCATCACAAGAAAGTGTATTATGTTTCCTATCTATCAAATACAAGTATGTCCTACAACAAAATAGGAGAGACAAATGCCTTAATCTAACATTTCTCAAACTGTGGGAACGTCTCTCTAAGCGGCGCGATTACCTTAAGTGAGAGGCGTGAGCATATAGAGAAATAAAAAATAAAATATTACTTTAAATATTTATTATTTTACTGAGAGAAAGCAAAACAAAAAATTCATTCAGAGCTATGAAAAGTATCATAATACATATCCTATTTCTTAAAAGTAACGCATACAAAATTTGATATCTATAGTAATAATTTGTTCGGTTTATAATTAAAGTTATATTGTAGCTTTAGCGCGTCAAATCACATTATTATTGCATTTAATACGTTGTCATTGTATGATGAGGAGGGAGAGAATGCGACGAAAATTATCACTGAAAATTGGGTCGCCAATATTGAAAGTTTTAAAAGCACTGCCTTAATCCATTAATTATTAACCATACTGAGCGACAATATTTTAATTAAATCAATAGTTTGAACAATTTTCCTGACAAATTCCATTGCTTAATATAATGAAAAATGATCCTTTTAAATGTAAATTGGCCTTAAAATTCCTTTGAGGCGTAATGTCAAAGTCAAAATACAACGGTAGCAATTCAAGTGTCATACTCGTCATTTAGTTACGGTTCAAAATTATCAGTTTCATCACCAACAGATCTCTTTTATCCCTAAATCGATGTTGATTCACACGCCTCAAAGAAAACTTATTGTTCCCTCCCGTCTTTTACCCATTTCGAATTCGTATGTCGGCATAGTGGCCCTATGGAATTTCTTTTTGCTATCTCAATCCTAGAATAGTGAAACAATTTAAATACAATAAAGAACAGTCGAAAAATAAAAACATAATGAAAGTTTCTCTGGGTAATGTAATAAAAGTTCCCTATTTTAAAGATGCATTTGTAAGTTTTCATTTCTTTAGTAAACATTCAGAAATACTTTCAGAAATCGAAAGGAAATAGCATTTACATATCTTATATTTTGACCTTTTGGATACACTTCATTTAAATTAATACAATGTTTTAGATTTGAGAAAATAGCTAGAATTTTTAGTAAGATTATTATTATGTTAAGATTATTATTATGTTAGACGAGAACCTTAAATTAAATGAAAGTTCAAAACAATTCTTTATATATCTGATGCAATTTAATCAGAGAAATTTGATTAATTATAATATTATCATAATCGATAAAATATTATTTAAAATAATGATTGGGGTTTATAAATTACTTTATTTCTAATTAGTAAATAAAATAACTACTACTTCATATTAATGTAAAAATTACTTATGTAGCTATTTCAAAAATGACAAAGGATAACATATGTAAAGAGAATATAGCAAAGCACCCATAGAGAATGCAAAGAAAACATTGATATTTTTGTAGAAAATTTCTAAACACGTTTTCGACATTTTTTTCCTAGATGGAACTTGAAGAAAATTATGAGGAGTTTTATAATAAAATAAAATGCAGAGTATTTGTGATCATTCATTTCTTGTTTTGATTTGTTAAATATTTAAAATTTTATTTATTTAAGCGAAGGATTCCATTCTATGCTGTAAAAGCAAGGTATAGCTCCAAATATTGTAAATATTTACACAGTTTTTTTAAAAGATAGGGAAGTGAGAGTCACACTGTATACAATTTGTTGAAATGTTGGTGCAAATATTGTTTTTATTTGAACGTCTATAAGTATATATCACAATCGAGCAATAAAGGAAACCTAAATAAGTATTGTTAAGTAAGTATTGGAAATTAATAACTCAACTCAATTTACTCATTGTGAAGTAAGAGGAATTGTTTAAAGTTCTTAAAATACTCTATGTTTTTAATGCCATATTCAAGAAAAATACATAAAGAAAAAACTTTCTGACAAAGGAAAGATACATAAAATACAACATTCAAGGTAAAATGTTACTTTAAATCCTTTCTTTTACGAACAATTTCATTATTTTAATCTATAGTTCATTTAAAAGATGTTGCAACAACCAATACATTGAAACTAAATATTATATAGGTTCAATATGAAAACAGCAATACAAAAAGATTTTTTTTAACTTTACTCTAAAAAATAGGTAGATTACTGTTTTGGGGATTATTTAGTTAGATTAAAAAAGTGATTTACGTTAACTAAAACTAACTTTTTTCTTTAACTTTTATTTTATTTTACATATAAACAAGATTATATATATAATAGAGCAACATGTTTTTGAAATCAATTTATGCACTTTACAATAAGTACGTTTTTGGTACTATTGAAGACCTTGCCCGCAATAATTATCTTGCAAGCTATTACTAATTTCCTTGTATTTAATTTTCTGAGTGGAACAAGACATGCAAGAAAAAAAGGGATTTGTGAGTTCAGAGCATCTATTGAAAAAAAAGTAGTTACAATTTTAAGTAAAATGAGACTTTACTTATTAACGTCTTACAATTAATTCAACATGAATCAACTACTTATAATGATATGTGAGTAATGTCAAAATAGAAGAAAAAAATCCCCAATTTATAGAATTTTAAAATGCCACACATGTATATAGAATCAACCTTTGCTCTCTTGTTCTGCCCACATAAATTTCTTCTGTAGAAATTTATGATGAGACGTATTGGGATGTCAAGGAAATTCATTAAACATTTATGCTAAAGATGCCCATTCTACTCCAAATTATTTTATTTTTTTCTCCCGTGGTTATTTTAGATTCTCAATAATGGCATATCCACGCCTAAAACATGAAGCCCTTTTGTGTCTGGCGGCGCCGGCTTGTTTTGTTTGGCGTCAATGTCGCCAGACGGCGACATGAGCATTTGAAGACTTTGACCTGGAAAAGGTCACAACAAATATGGATGGTACTTCGAGTTCAAAGTTAGATACATGGTGCTTGTATTGATTCGCTCAAAATATAAGTTGGCGACTATTCTGTCAAAGTTGATAAATGGTCCCTTCAAATTCATCCTTTGTTCTATGCTAGGGTGTCTGCTGAAAAAAGAAATTCTAGAATGAAATTTCTAAAAGCACAGATTTGAAATGCTTGTTCGAATGGCGTTTAAGATTTCGTTGATGTATCTGTTTTGTTTCTAGAATTTCTTGTATCTCAACTTTTTTCAAAGGATAAAAAAATTCAGAAATAAGTAGGATATTTTGTAGACTTCTACTAATATGTCATCGAAACACAGAAAAATGTAACAAATATAACAAAAATATATTTCAAAAACCGATGCGTCATTTTTTCAACATCCATTCTATTATTTAATATTTATTGACAAAAAACAACAACAACAAAATTTTTTCCTTGAAAAAAAATTGAAGAAATCTGGCTTTTGAGATTAATAAAAGTACAAGTTTATGTCAATAAATACAGAGTAAATAATTCCGTATTTTCTAAATGCATGCAATTTTAAAAATTGCTTACTTTTATTGAAAAAAATAAAGGAACCTTGAATATATATCTGTTACTTAAAAGTTAAAATTCATTACAAAGATATTGCAGTGTAGTCATTCTAAATTTCATAACAATAATTCTTCGTATTCATTCATTATCTGTAAAATACGAGGTATTGTAATTTATCTGAATAGACAAAGCGATTGTAATTTTTTTGGCTTTGGGTGTCAAACAATTGCACTAAAAATAAAAATAACTATTAAATCAAAATTAAAATATTTACAAGTCTGTACAATAGCAATAAATAATATTTTTGACGGATTTTTTCATTTTTTGAACTCGCTGTTTATGTTTTTGTAGTTTTATTCCTCCAAATTATTTCTATTTTTGAAAAAGTAAATACTGTTTTATGTACGAGAGTTACTTTTGCAAGTAAATATCTCGAGACGTACAGGGAAGCAATAAGATATTAAACTGAGTGCGACTACATCACTGTCTGATAATCTGGAATTTATACTTCAGGTGTTATTTCGTTTGAAGGCACATTTTAGGTTGTCCAGTGGCATACTTACAGCAAAGGAGTACGTCGAAAATATATACCTTCTCTTTGGATTATGCATATTTCCTTTAAAGGCATGTCAAAGCAATGTTTCAGTTAAATAATGTCCTATCACAGAATAGTGCTGACTGCAAAAAATTGTCTCCCTTTTGCTTTTCAAAAACTTCCTTAGATTTAATTTTTTTTTTTTGTTATTAATACATGTTTTGGTTGCATATGTCTGTTTCTTGTTTTTAATAATTGTAAATCGACAGTTGAAGACCGTTTGAATAGAATTCTTTCAAAGGGGACACTTCGGAATTTTAAGAGAATAAATGTCAAACTTCATAAAAGCGTGAATAAGAGTCCACGTGAACCTCCTTACGGATTGAAATGTTACATCAACAGCATAAATTATTCATTTATCCTTAAATTTCAATCTTTTTTCTCTTTTTCTATATAGGCCTCGAGCTGCAGCAGACTAATGGTCGTAGTCATTGTCATGAATTCATAATCTGCATATCATCAGTTTGAGCCTAGTCCTGTCGTAGGCGCAAATTCCTGCTTCTGACGTGTCGTGGAAGTTCGGAGATGAGGTAACAGCTCAGAAAGTTAACGTCCTCGTTATTTAACCATTGTTCCTAATTACGAGGTCCGTCGCCAATAGCCATATTGTTACTGTATAGAACGACGTCGATAAACACTTCTCACACTCACTATACAAGCAATCCTTTTTAGAGATAAATCAGTATTCAAAATAGATTTTTCATCTATATCCAAGTTTCTACTTTAAAATAATCTTAATAAATACTATAGTTTTATCTCTTTCCCATTTTTTAAATACTTTCTAAATAATTTTTTATATCAATAAAATGCTCCAGAAGATATAAAAATATTTTGTTTAAAAAAAAATATTCTGTTTATAAGTTGCACTATCAGTTATGTATCGCCTCTTAGGCGGCATGGCTTAAGTCGAGACTGATGTCCCACTGACCGCTAGACAGTTATCGACCTTCATACCCTTCTCCTTCCTCAGACGGTCCCTGACACCTCCTTGAATAAATCTTTTGATTCTTAGTTTGCTACCAAAATGTCTCTTTCTGACACACTAGAATGATAGCTAGCGTTTTATATTCGAAGAAAAAACAAGAACTTTATCATAAAAATACTTGTTTTTTTTTTCTTCATCCATAATTGTTAAATTATTTTAATATGGAGCTAAATAAGTTTTATTAGTAACCATCTAAATTGCAAAAGAGACGAGTTTGTTCCATAAGTAATAAAATATTATGATATTTAATCATTTGTGTAATAAATAAAATAACATAGAATCAGAATAGCATCAAATGATTTGCATATCACGTACTAAAGTTATTTCCCTTACACTGGAATACTTCTGTATTCGTCACATCATTCGAGATCACAAACAAAGAAAGATTTGTTAAGGAATTTTTAAGTTCTGATTCTATTAAAATCCATCCTGTACAAGGGATAATGCATATTAAATATTTTGGGGTACAAGAACCTCAAGTTAGTGTAGCTAAGATATGGAAAAGAGAAAGGCAGCTCAGTTATCTGCCTAGACATCTAACTACGGTATAAAATTACAAATGCTTTTATTGGCTATGATTAATGGACCTTGTGTCAGACAGAAATAATATTTGTAATTGAACTACTAATAATATTGTATAGAAATAAGCATTGTTCTATACACTATCATTGCAAGCAATAAAAATCTATTGAATGTGATTTAATGAAACATAATTTATAAAATACTATTGATATTAAGGTATTATAAATATGTAATTTTAATCTTTTAATTTAATTTATATTTTACTTCATTATAAGTTTAATATAAATTTATCATATAAAATACATAGGCATTTCAAACACCACATTTACGTCTCTCTCTCATATATGTTGTTTTTTTTTACTTAAACTTAGATGTGAGATTGCATCAGGTTTCTGAAAGTGATCGATCATTATGTAGACTATTCCAGGCAAATGAATGATGCAAAATTTCATATTTACAGCCAGAAGAAGTGCTTGGTCAGTTATATTCCCAAGTATTTGTGATTCGACTTCAAAAGAAAAAGTTAATGATACATCCTATGTTAATACTTCTAAATTGTTTCTACGAATTTATTGTAATGATACATTTTTTTTTAAATATATGTACTAATTTCAAGAAAAAATGTACGAATACTTAATCATTTAATAAAAGTCACTGGAAAAATCCTATATATTTTAAAATATATCACAAATGTGATAAAGTAAAAATTATCCATGAAAAAGCACATTCTTCTTAAAAAGTTTTAATATTTAAAAAAAGCCGACATAAATGGTTTCTAAAGGGTGTCACAAGAAGTTGCCTATTGAAACATCATGTGAAACTCTTTAGAAAATTCAAAATATTTTATT
Source organism: Trichonephila clavata (assembly GCA_019973975.1). Taxonomy (NCBI): domain Eukaryota; kingdom Metazoa; phylum Arthropoda; class Arachnida; order Araneae; family Nephilidae; genus Trichonephila; species Trichonephila clavata. The sequence goes on along the minus strand of BMAO01015436.1, from coordinate 751 downwards.
TCAACTCCATTGATAACATCAATTAAGCACTAAAATAATTCTCTCTCTGTAAGATTAATGAAGAAAATATCTACTATTATAGCAATAGATCTGATTCATTCCATGGATATTATCATTATAGTGAAAAAATTTCGTTTAAATTTTGTATCCGTTGCAAGGAATATAAAAATGGTTATCATTATTACAATTATAGTACTCAACATTTGAAAACATTTTCGTTTAAATTTTGTATCCGTAGCAAGGAATATAAAAATAGTTACCATTTTTACAATTATATTGTTCAATATTTGAAAAAATTTTCGTATAAATTTTGTATCTAGCAAGGAATATAAAAATGGTTACCATTATTACAATTATAGTGTTCAATATTTAAAAACATTTTCGTTTAAATTTTGTATCCGTATCTAGGAATATAAAAATGGTTACCATTATTACAATTATAGTGTTCAATATTTAAAAACATTTTCGTTTAAATTTTGTATCCGTTGCAAGGAATATAAAAATGGTTACCATTATTACAATTATAGTGTTCAATATTTAAAAACATTTTCGTTTAAATTTTATATCCGTAGCTAGGAATATAAAAATGGTTACCATTATTACAATTATAGTGTTCAATATTTAAAAACATTTTCGTTTAAATTTTGTATCCGTTGCAAGGAATATAAAAATGGTTACAATTGTAGTGTTCAATATTTAAAAACATTTTCGTTTAAATTTTGTATCCGTAGCTAGGAATATAAAAATGGTT
>BMAO01015435.1:0-72002 GCA_019973975.1 Trichonephila clavata | reverse complement strand
TTTTAATCTTTGCAATCAGGGCCACACACAAGGAATTTATTAAAATTTCAAATACATCTGAATGTAAATTCAAAGATTACGTTAAGAACATAATTTTAAATTTAAAGTGAATTTGACTAATAAATAATATAACTAACTATTAGACTAAATGATTAATTATTAGATTAATTGATGAAGTAAGAGAATTCAAATTTTGTATTTATATATTATAAAATATTCGAATTATCACTTAATTTGCATCGAAAAATGCAAATGCCACAGTAGCGGAAAAATTATTCTCAGATTCCTAGTTTTGCATTTGTTTATTTACCAATATGCTAGTGTCCTTTTGCTCAATGTATTTTGAGTAACTAGTGCATCAGAATAAATCTGAAAATTATTCGCCTTTTATTTCCAAAATATTCCAGTATGGCGAAGAACAAAAGTAAAAAACACTAGGTTTTATACACCCTGGTGCTTTTTACTTTAGTTCGTGGCCATACTGGAATATTTGGAAATGGAATTGCTGATTTTTTGGTAAAATCCGCAACCAAGTGGAGAATTAAAATTTCAGTTTATATTCTGAAATCTTTTTACAAGAAAAAAACAAAAGAAAGCGTTGTCCTCTTTGAAACACTCAATGCGCGAAATCAGCCACTCTATTCTGACAAAGAAATTTTTTCCTACCATTTCACAAAGACTATCTATTAATGCATTACAGGGAACACATAAACCATCATTCTTAATGTTATTTATCATGGATTGTTTTTTTTACTGGTGACTTTAACGATATTAAAACGCAAATTAATTTTTATCTTATTTAGGTAAATTATATCAAAAATTTACCAGTTAGATTTCTATATACAATTTTTTTAAATAAATAAAACTTAAATTAAAATTAAGAATTTTTAAGTACACTTCAAATTAATCTAATTCCATTCAGATATCTCACGGCTTTGTGACATGACCAATATGGAAAAATATAAAAGCAATTTTACGGCAATTAAGAATTCTTTAACATTTTTTTTTTAATTTGGAAACAAAGAGAAACTTTTTACAAACAAATGCTAACAGAAAACCCAGTAAAGTTTACTTTTAGAAATCTGATCAATAATTTAAAGCGGAAATTACATATTTTTTAGCAGAGGCGTACACTAGTGAAAAGTTAGGGAGTTGAAAAATCCCGTCTCCGTAAACCAAACTATTTCTATTCTTTAGCACAGATATTACGCATCTGTGCTTTCGCTTTTTTTGTTTTTAAGAATATAACTCCCCCCCCCCCTTCCCATACTAGAGGTATAGGTATGTCAATGTTTTAACTGATATTTTTTCTACTTTTTCATTAATATAAAGTAGCTTCATCAAAAATTAAAATAAAATTTCTGAAATGTTTTAAATATCTGCTTCGTATGAATGTCTATTTTATGTAAATGTTATCGTCAAAGTGTGAAATCCGTTATTTCGTAGAATAGCTAGGTATTTAATGAAATAACTAGACAAGTCAGTTAAAATATATACGTATTCTACGATTTAACTAGTTTTTCTATAGAATAACGATTACTCGATCGTTAAAGTATGAAATACAGTACTTGAAAGTTCTTTGAACCTATTCTAGCTGCTTTTAATCAATTTGGACCACTTATTGCTGCTTTGCAATGACATGTGTCTGTGTACCTTTCATTCCGTTACTTTTAAACGTAGAATTTAGACGGTGTATTATGTTAGCGTTTTTTCAACCTGTTTTCAAGCAATGATTTTACATTAAATCAGACCAACCTATAAATAAGAAAGATTTAATGCAAAAAAGATTGGAATCTTTATTAAATAAGGGTGGATAAATGAAAACAGTGCTGCACTTATTCGTGTAAAATTATTAACTTTGTTAGCAGAAGTTAAGTGCTAAAACAGCACAGAAAAAAGTACCACATGACTATTGGTTACTCCAGCATTATAAATATCTTGAAGTTCAAGGAGTAGAAAAGTTAATTGTGTGTGTGTGCCAGTAACATATGCAAAAACAGACACTTTCCTCTGATACTGTTAACTAATGTTAGCAATATGTGCAATAACAAGTTAGATCATCTGTTTTTCTATTTGGCAATTAACCATCCTTAATAGCGATAAAATGCAATTTTGAGAGGTTTTAGCTGTTTAGGATCAAAATATTTATAAGATAACTTTGAAATTGTATATTTTTCATTTTAACGGTATATCATTAGCTATTCATACAACCAGTAAAGTATGAAAATTTTCATCTATTATATTATTTAATGGACTTATCTATTTATTTCATGAACTACCTAGTTATTCTATGAAAAACTGAATTAAGCACTAAAACGGTAACATATATATTAGACTGCTATAGTGAGTGAGTGAATATTAACGTCCCATTGTTCAAGCTACACGAGGGCTTTTGGGGACAGTCCGCGTAATTTTGAACCATAGTCAAGTGACGCGGACGACACCTGAGTTAGCACCCCCTCTCCTAACTACCACATCACACCAACGGGAGGACGTTTGAGCTCTCGACAGATTTAAAGTGTATCGCTCCCCTACACGGTGGGTCTTCAGTGGTACTGGAATCGAACTCTTGACACGCTAGCCACGATCCGATGCCTAGACCACTTGGCTACCGCGCGGCCACTAGACTGCTATAGTATAAAAAAGCTTAATGAGAAAATATTTACTCATTATTTTTCTTCAAACACCATGCAAACTCATTGAGCATTATTCTTTAATGAAAACTAAATGAAATAAAAAAAGGGATATGAATATTTTATAGCTTTAATAAAAGAATACCAATAACCACTTCTATATACTCATTTACGTAATAAACACTATTGGAAATGGCGTTTTTAAAGAACTAATCCCATAAAAAATTATGCCTGTTTCATTTCATAGATAATGACGAGCATTAAAAAAATGAAAACTATCATTATGCATGCTTGGTAAAAAAAGACAACTTATTTTACGAGGGGGGGGGGGAGATGTGTTTTTACATGGTTTTTGTATTACTACTTACATTTTCACAGAAATATTCTGAATCTCGGACTGGAAAAAAGAAATAGTATGCGATATTTTTCACTAGCACTTATTATAGTTTTTACACCTTATTTTCTATACTTGCACTCTTATAATTATTTGAGGGAAAATATTTTGCTAGGAATACTGAAAAATGAAAACCGCTTTTTTGTATAACATTAAAGCTCAGATATAAAATTAATTTAATTACCACTTCATATTAAAATACTTATATGGAATAAATTTTTAGTTAATCATTCTATTTAAAATTGTTAATTTAAACAGTATTAAAAGCAGATTAAAAAGATTATTCAATTTTGCAAGGAAATATTTAAAAAATAATCTGTGAGAAATATTTACTCTAAAAGAAAACTGCTTTATAAATCTCATTTGAAAAAAAAAAAACTCTATTTACTTTTACGCTAGAAATTAATTCTTGCATTAAAATAATGATGGCGAAATTTCGTTCTATTGCAATAGGATTTTGAAAAAAAAAAATTTACTTTCTTCGAAAGTGCTACTTTTTTAAATAAGATGTGATAAATAATTTATTTTCCATTGAAAAGAAATTAAAACATAAATATTTGTATGGAGATAATTATTTATTAATGCTCATTTTCTTAAATCATAATATTTAAAATACATCCGATTCTGAAAAATAGTTTTTTTAAAAAAATTATTATTAAAAAGAACATGAACCTTTAGATTCAAAATTTATATATTAAATAAATAAAATAAATATAAATTATATGCATTTTATTAAACTGCAACTTGTACTATGTCTCATACCAGTTGATACTGAACATTTATGATACATTAGATTTATATACATTCAAATAATAAAAAAATTATATATATATATATATATATATATATATATATATAGTATAATAAATTGAAGGAATAACAAGACTAAACTATCAATTAACAAAGCCAGAAGATGGAAACCAGATTTTAAGACACATTTAAAGAAATGGTGGAAATGTATATATATATATATATACACACAAGATGTGGCCGAATTCGACCAACAAATTTACATGAGTGGTAGTAGGCATCATGGGAACGATAAATCATCATGAACTTGGGGTCTCAAAAGACATTTAGTCGATGAAAATCGAGATAATAGTAGTCGTCGGGAGGACGATGCGCCAGACGAGGAGTCCCAATGAATGAAGGTATTTGGAATGCCGTAGTTGGATTTAAGTAGCCTGTAAATATGCAAATTTCCCACTGATCTGGGGAGAATAAAAAGAGGTCAGTAAGTTGTCATAGGTGCATTAAGCGAGGGTTTAAACCTCATTTGGAAACATTACTGGATTACACGAACAAAGCATATACGGATTTGCACCTTATGCTAGGCAGAACCGATTGCTTGGATGCCTAGCACACAGAATGTACCAAGGTCACTTTCCGAGAAGAAATGTCCGCACCATACTACTTTCAAAGCATGCAACCTGAGCAATAAACTACGCAGCTGCAGTTTCAGATAATTCCTGTGACAAACTTTTACATTTCTGACGTCGTACTGTGAAACATTGTTCGAATTGTAAACATGCTTTGCGTCTAATAAATGTATTTGTTACCACTAATTTCCGCTTTTCATTTCACTCGATATCATACCTTTCATAATGGTTTTTTTGCGAATTACTCCTACTAAATGACTGACCCCATGTTCTGCGACAATTTGTTGCGCCCATACTGATTACAAACATCCCTCTAAAGTTTTCGATCGAATTCGGCAACACTCTGTGTATATATGTGGGGTTGTGGCACGGAGTTCTAGGGGTATTTTATTGATGACACTGGTTTTTACTAATACTAACGTTTAATGGGGACATTTGTTACAGGACTACACACTAATATACCAACACATAGAGATATAACGGATCAAGTTAAGAAACACTTCCTTCACTTAACGACAGTTTCGCAGCCTTGTATTCACACTACAGTTCTCACACAACAGTTCACTGTAGTAGCACTATTCTTACATAGTTCACGATGGCTTACGATTTCAGTCATAGATGAGTGACCTACTTATCACTCCCCTTCTAGCATTGGTCAGCTGGTACCTCACAGCCAGTTCCAGTTGCTCTGTCTTTTTCCAGCAGCGTTGGATTTCCGACCTGCGCGTCGAATCCGCGATCGCTCTCACGAATCCTTTCTATCCTCTTTTTTTCTCGCTGGTGGCTCGCGTCGCCAGCGCCCTCTAGAGAGTGGTCTCTGTGGAAAATCTCATATGTATGTGTGTGGGAGAGAGAGAGATAGCAGTTTATGTATTGAGCTAAATACTACATTACAACTTAGGGAGTAGAATAAGCAAGAAAATAGCAAAACTAAATAAGGTAACTTTAATAAAACAGCAGCAAGCTTTTAAGAATAAACTCAAGATTGCAGAGTTAAAAAATTTTTAGGGCACCAAACTTCCACCTTAGCTGTCTATAGTACAGATCTGAAATTGAAATTTAGAAGAGAAAATGCAGTGTTAAAAATAAAGATTAAAACGATATGTGTACTAAAACTTATCTAAAAAAATCCCTAAATCTCCAATATGTGAGTTACTTCAACCAACGTTCTGAAACGAAGTAAATCAGTATTAATGGCTATTGCTTACAACATTATGTACGCAAGTGTCAACTAACAAGCAGAATAAATATTATCCCGGTATCTCGGTTGATTCTTAGTAATTATTAAGATGTGTGTAGTAAGGAATTCGAAGGGAAAATGTATGTGTATATATTTTTCTATTTTTAATATTCTTTAATAGAAAACTTTTATATGGAATCATGATGCCCTTTCTTCTTTTTACAGTGTGTGACCTCTTGGGAGAAGGTATGGCAGGCATCTTTGGACCCCAGTCCACCGAATCCAGCAGTGTGGTGCAATCCACATGCGGTGCCTTGGATGTACCCTATATACAGACCAGATGGGAGTACAGATTAAAGCCTAAAAGGCACAATCTCAACCTTTATCCTCCGCCCAACGCACTTGGGGAGGCCTACTTGGCTTATGTCAAAGAAAAAAACTGGAAGATGTTCGCCATTTTGTATGAAAGCAATGACGGTAGGTGATGGGATTTCTTGAACGTACAAAAAATTAAGTTTAGATTATTCAATAATCTGATTAGCTTGAAACCTAGCAGGTCATTGTATTATTTACACTATAATATCATTTATATTTTGATCAAGAACTTTAAAGGTGATTATAAAAGTAGTAAAACATCTTAATGGCCTTTCACGGATTAATATGGTCTTTAAGTTTGATATATTAACATTATTATTCAATTTGTTCCTGTGGTGCTTTTGTGGATTCATATTATTGTGCTATTTGATTGTTCACAATCAAGAAAAAATTTTTATTTATCTCTTTGAACAATAAAACATAGTGATAATATAATATATATATATATATACCTTTATCTTAGTGTATCTAAAATGAAGGTAGTATAATTACAATTCTTACTTCATTATTTCTATTATTTTCATTCTTTTGCTAAGTGCTACTTTTCAGATGCCATGATTGGTCAAATGCTTTGATTGTTTATTGGTACTCAGATTTAGCGCAGGCTCTGCCTTTTTGACTGCAATTTTTAGGTAAGTTACCTTTTTCTCATAATGGATTTAGAATTCTATCCATTATTTTCTATAGGTTTTTGCTCAGTATTATTAACAGAAAGGGGGAAGGTTGGCTGGACACAAAACATGTTCAAACCCACTTTTATATAAATTATTATATATTTAAGCTGTCCTAAGTCCGCAATGTTGATAATACTGTAGCATTCATTCTTTAAATTTTTATATTTAACTATATTATCTTAATTTTTCATATTTCCTTTTAAATTCTGTTGTCTGGTTGTCTTGCAATTTCATTTTTTTTCCAGTTCTAATCATGTTTATTCCTCTCTCACTTGTAGAGAAATTTTGATTATATATATATATATATATATATATATACTAGCTGTTACCCGCCCGCTTCGCTGGGTATTTCATGATGTTTTATAAATTTTTACTGCTTATATATATGTATAAATTATTGATATCTAAGTCCTAGCATTAAGAATTCGATTGAATTGAAAAATATACTTATACCTGTAACTGTCACCTGTTGATAAAAAAAAAGGGCAGAACTCATCTAATTTGTATTTTCTAAAAATCTCTAAAATTGAAGCATAGAATGATGTTTGCTCTTCGTAACTCAAAAACCAAGTGGATTCCCGCAAAACCAATTTTCGTGGATCTCTACTCCGTAAATTGAACATGCAAGCCAAATTTCAAGTCTAAATCTAACAGAAAAAAGCAAAAGTTTTACTATAAATATCCCCGTAATCCCGTTGAGAGCCGTTTTCCAAAATTACTGCTCTTAGCGGATTTCAATTCAACAAAAGAAAATGCAAACCAAATTTCATTATTATAGTCCTTGTAGCTCGAAAAAAGTAATTTTTTTTGTCAATACGTCCCAGTAAACCCTGCAACCCCCCAGAACTTGATTTGCTTAAAATTTATTCTTAGTGGATCCCTATTCAACAAAAGAAACATGCTTAACAAATTTCAAGTATATGGGTCTAACAATTAAAAACAGGAATTTTTTTCTGTAACTCTCTTGACCCCTCGCAAACATCTTTAGGGGTCAATTTTCATTTACTCTTTGTTAGAGGAACTCTATTTCATGAAAGGAACATGCCTACCAATTTCCAAGCAGGATGATCAAGTAGTTTAAAAATGGAAATATTTATCGATTACGCCTCTTAATCTCCCGAAATTAAACTTGGTAGTTGATATTCGCGAAACCCATTTTGTAGCGGTTCTCTACTTTACGAAAGGAATCTGCTTATCAAATTTCAAGACTGTACGTCTAACAGTTTAAAAATGGGATAATTGTCTATAACGCCACTTGAGCCCCGCAACGCCACTTCTGGGTCTGTTTTCACAAAACCCATTTTGTAGGGGAATTGCACTCTATGAAAGGAATCTGCTTAGCAAAATTTGAAGACTGTGCGTCCAATTAATTAAAAATGCAAAAAAATTATCAATAACGCCCCTTGAACCCCGCAACACCACCTAGGGTCGATTTTCACAAAACACATTTTGCAGTGTATTTCTATCCTATGAGAGGAATCTGCTAACCAAATTTCAAGACTGTGAGTCTAATAGTTTAAAAAAAGAAATAATTATTTATATCTGCCCTTAACCCCCGCAACACCCCTTGGGGGTCAATTTTCTCCAAACCCGTTTTGTAGCGGATATTTACTCCATGAAAGAAACATTCTACCAATTTTCAAGCAGGTAGGTCAAATAGTTTAAAAACGAAAATATTTATCTCTTACGCCACTTATTCCCCTGCAACGCCACTTAGAGGTCTGTTTCACAAAACCTTCTTATAGCTGATCTCTACTCTATGAAAGAAATCTCTTTATCAAATATAAAGACTGTGCGTCTAATAGTTTAAAAATGGAAATAATTATCTATAACGCCCCTTAAGTCCCCTCAACGCCACTTGGGGCAATTTTCACGAAACCCATTTTTAGCGTATCTCTACCCTATGAGAGGAATCTGCTTACTAAGTTTCAAGACTGTACGTCTAATAACTTAAAAATAGGAATTTATAACGCCCCTTAAACCCCCGCCCCGCAACACCCCTTGGGGTCAATTTTCCCAAAACCCATTTTGTAGCGGATATTTACTCCAGGAAAGAAACTTACCTACCAATTTTCAAGCAGTAGGTGAAGTAGTTTAAAAACGGATATATTCATCTATTACGCCCCTTAATCCCCCGCAACGCCACTTAGAAGTCTGTTTTCACAAAACCCGTTTTGTAACTGATCATTATTCTACGAAAGGAATCTATATATCAAATTTAAAGACAGTGCGTCAAATAGTTTAAAAATGGAAATAATTATCTATAACGCCCCTAAGCCCCTGCAACGCCACTTGGGGGTCGATTTTCACCAAACTCATTTTGTAGCGGATCTCTACTCTCTGAAAGGAATCCGCTTACCCAATTTCAAGATTGTACATCAAGTAGTTTAAACATGGAAACAATTATTATTAAAGCACTTAACCCCCCGTAACGCTCCTTGCGTTTCGAATTTCGGAAAATCCTTTCTTAGCTGATGTCTACTCTATCAAAGGAACATGTCTACCAAATTTCAAGTCTGTAGGTTGAATAGTTCCAGAGATTTCGTGATTAGTCAGTCAGTCAGTGAGTGAGTCGCTTTTCTCCTTTATATATATATATATATATATATGTATATACCGAGTGGCTATAATTAAACTATTCAGAGACCTGTAGAATCTGTTCTGTTTACCAGATTTTGATGAAACTTTGAATATGTACTATATGGATTTGAGGAAAAAATTTCTGCAATAGAAAAATTAGTACAAATTTTGTCCACCAGGTGGTTTTTATAGAATTTTTATTATGCAAATCCGTAAAACCTCTATATAAACTTGCATTCATAGACAGAGAGTTATTCAGCGCGAATCTGTCGTCGTTAATCTTTCCTACTTTACAAGAATGACAATGTTTACAAACCATTATCCTTAAGCAAGATGGAGCAACTCCTCACATTGGGCGTGAAGCCAAAGAACTGCTTAGTGTTAACTTTGGTGATAATCTTGATTATCCAGATATTTTCCAGATGTATTGCCTTCTCGCTCACCCGATTTAAATCCCTGTGATTTCTGAGTTGTGGGGATTTCTAAAAGACCGTGTTAGTAGAGAAGGAATTAGAATTTTACCTGATTTGAAAGCTAACATTATACGCCATGTGGCTGAAATGCATCGTGAGTTGCTTTGCGCTACCATTGAAAACACTATAACGCACTTTTAACACATTATTGATATCAATGGAGCACATATTGAGCATATTCTGCAATTGAATAAATTTTAAAGATTCTAAGATATTTTTTGTCCTTTGGGCACCACATTTCCTCCTAGAGGTCAAAATTTGAACTATTTTTTTTATTGCAAAAACCTTTTCCACATGGTCCACATAGCATATATTCCAAATTTCATCAAAATCCGATAAGCAGAACGGGTTCTACAGGCCTCTGAATTGTGTAACTTTAATTATAACCACCCGGTATATATATATATGATCAGGTAACTGAGCTCATACCCCACTTTTTTATGTTTGCAAATTAATAAATGCGAATATAAACTCAAACTTAACAATGAAGCAAAAAAAAACTTTACTCTTACTGAAGGTTGTCTTGTAGTGACGAACATAAATATGGGATGGAATCTTTTTAGAACACCACTGAATCAGAGAGAGTACAGTTCCGTGTAGGATGGGGAAAAAAACAGAAAAACTATAAGAGTTTTTAAATCAATGTAGCATAGGGAAGTCTCAACAGATCTTTCTTCCTTACTTGTCGATCGAATTCTCTCCAATAGGAGAGGATCACTAGTCAACTAAATCATTGTAATTTGTGGGCTATGATTTTAGGAAACTGGACTTTAACGCAGGAAAATGGAAACATTTATTATAATATGGAAGAAAATGATAGAGCTTTCTACGTCTGTTCAGATGTAAATTTGAGACATATTGATCAGTTTTCTCAGGAAAGATATTATCAGTGATACATATGCTATTAAAGAGTTTTTAACTACCAATACACAGGATTTTGAAAGGTACATTTTAGTCAGAAAGAGCTACAAATGAAGTGACTCTTCATGATGCATAAATCACTTGGATTCATCACGTATATTGAAGGAATATGTTACTCTTCAGTGTTAACCTATATCTGAAAAGGCTGGTTTTTTTCTTTCTATACATGTCATTGCTGCTGGATGGTGAATACATACAACGTCTGATAATAAACTTCACACAGTGAATAGCCCTATAACATTAGCGTAGATGAAATATTAACGAAAGTTAGCTTACTGCTCTTCGAAATATTCACCTCCTATAACTATGCACCGCTGAGATCTGCTATACGTGGCCTGGAAACTTTGCAAAAATTCTTCTTTTGGGATGGAGTTCAAAAGCGATCGTCACGTTTCCTTGTATGTTAGGAATATCGTCAATATCGATAACACGTTTTCCTTATCCCTAAATTCTGAGTAATGATTTGTCGCACGGATTCACGGTTAATCTGCAGTTTATCAGATATCATACGAACAGTTAATTGACGATCTTTAGTGGTTAATTTCCTCACTTTTTTAATATTTTCGTCACTGACGGGGAGGTCGTCATTTGTATCTGAAACCCTTTGGGTAGCCAGTGAGAGTCTTTTTCCTTAAGATCTTTCCACCAACCAGAGAGCAGCCTTTTAGCTCTGGCCCAAGTCAAAATTTCACATCTTAGATAAAAAAAAAATAACTTTTATGCACGCTCCTGGATCTTCTCGCACCCCAACCAATCGCCATCGAATGTTTCGCAAACTGGTGACTAACAATTTTCGTCCCTTCGTCATCTCAGTAGACCAGATATAGAATTGAGGGCTGCGCTGCAGCCCATATACCCACGGATATATTCTAATCCACTTGACTCAGTTTTAAAAAAAATTCCAAAAATTATCCTCTTTTTCCACGAATATTCTTTTACTTCTTTTACAAAAAATTGAAAAATAACAATCATAATTTATTTTTATATACATGTATATGATGCAGGGCTGCCTATCTTGTGTTATATGTGTATACACAGATAGTTGAATGATATTTTTTACAAAATATATCTCAATTTCATTTGTAAATTTATTTTAAATTATATTTATTAAATTTTAAATTATCTGCAAATTATATTTAAAATATATTCAAATGCAGGAAATGTAACTCAATTAAATTGATTTCAATTCATTTCAGGCATGCATGTTTGTAAAATAATTTGATTCTGTTAAATCAAGCCCATTAATCATGAAATTATGAAAATATAGTTTTTTAAAAAAAAGTTAATGTTTATAGTTATGCATAAATATATATCATTACAGTTTGTTGTCTTCTGTATGATTATTTAAACAAATAAGCAAATTTGTTAGTATACATGGATAGAACCATTTACCAAGTGGCTTTAGTGAAATTCTTATCAAATTAAAAATGCTTGCATTTCTTATTAAAATAGGGAAAAAAGAGAGGGCAATTTTTATAAAAATTATATTACATATATTTAGTTTTTAAGAACATTTATATATTCTAAGCTCATGTTAAAGCATGTTTCTTCGAAATGTTATGAGTGGCAAAATTATCAGCCTTTGAATAATTTGTTAAATGTGTTTTAAATATCATACGAGTGTCATTCAATTCACTATATGGCATTCATTTATTACCTTCAACATGCAATAGTAATTTAGGAAATCAAATTTAAATGGAAGTGATTTTTCCTATTAGTAAATTCCATACCTATTTAAAAAAAGATTCAAAAATATATCAATATACTTTCTATTTAATATCCATATAAAATAAATTTCTGACAATTTCATAATTAAAATAAGAAAATCGTTTGGTTTTTTTTTTTTCTTTCATTCTGTTGACTCGGTAGAAATTTAATATATGCTTGTAATTTTATTATTCTCTGTAAAAATCGAAAAGAAATAATAAAAATTGATTTCTGACAAATGTAACAGGGAAAAAAAATTTCTACCCTTATTGAAATTGATGTCATGTGGGAGAGTATCAATTTTTATTCGATAAAATTTTCTACGTTAATTTATATTACGTTAGTCAAAAAAACAAAAACAAAAAAGCCCAGACTATGCTCTTTATTTTTTCTTTTCTTTTTACAATTTTTCATGGAACAATAGGGAAAAATTACCTTACTTTTAAATCACTTTGATGAAAAATAACGGTTTTGTTCTTCATGATGAAAAGCTGAGAATTGATATGCTTTGGGAAAAAAATATTTTCGTTTTATTTTTTTATTTTATAAATTTCAATAACACATATTAGACATTTATGTTTTGATTATAAAAAAATATTAGTGAAACACTTCCAAAAACAAAATAAAAAATTCTTTGAAAAAATAAAACTTTACGTATTTTTCTCGCTTAAGCATAATTTTAGCAACGCTTCTGAAAGCAGATTTCTGAAGCTCTTTTTTCCTATATCTACCTATAAAGAGATTTTTCCATTGAATTCTAATCAACAAGACGTTAAAAGAAACTTCTTATACTAAATTATCTGATTAACGGAGGGAAAAAAAACAAGAAACATAGACAAGATTTATAGGTCAAGAAGATACGGATTTTAAAGAAATATTAAGAAAAAATGCATTAAAAGTTAATATCTAGAGAGATTTTTAAATCTTGCAACATATAAATTTTCTGAAAAATACAAAACTTACAACATATTTGATAAAAATAGTTAGATTAACTTAGAGTCGTTAATTTTTGTAATCAATAGTTAAGAGATAAATTTGCGGGGGGGGGGGTCAAATTAGATTTTACTTATATTACAAATATTACCTTTTAATTTTTCATATCTTTATATTAACAGATATTTTACAGCATATTTTTATTCTACGCAATTTAATTAAAATTTAAGAATTATCTTTTGTTGACCGTTGCTTGCTGAAAAAAATAATTTTTTCCCCTTCATTCATGTTGTTTTGCAAAATTCCATTCATATTTTTCAGTTTCATAAATTATAGGATATAAGTGGACTATTTCATCAGGTATAAATATAGTATTCTATTTCGATATAATTTTACTTTGGGTCACACCGTGATACAATTTCTAGGGCTGTCGGTAACGCGACTTGTAATTTTGAACCAACGGCAAGTGACTTGGACAGCCTCTGACTTGGTACCCCTTAACCCATTCAGGACCATGATCACATAAATGTTATCATGCGTTTCTCCCTCCAGGGTCCACGGTGTCATATATGTGATCATGTTTTACATTTTCTGAGGCCCATGATCACGCCGTTGTGATTAGAGTTTGGAACGTTTTTATGTTAATTTTTCCAAGACACTAGACGGCTATTGAAGCCCGTTTTTTTTCGAGCAATGTTTCGCAAAAATTTGAGCTTTAATATGTGCTTTCGGCTCCGAGTTTTTTTAAAAATTAGATGCGGGATATTTATGAATGTAAACAATTGCGCAAGTTTAGCTCCTTCGAGAGAATCGGGCATTTAAAGGTTCGTGATTTATTTCGCTCTGGACTTCTGTTTATATTTTGATTAATTTTGAAAAAGATAGAAAGCTTTTTAGTTTATTGGGCATTAGACATTAACGTTAATAATTTCTGTGGTTTTTTTTTTTTTTCATTTTTGTTTAGTATTTACAACAATAAATTTTCTTCTTAAAAACATTTAAAAAGCAAATGATTAATTTTTTAATGAAAAAGAACCGCTTATTCTTACTGACTCATTTTTATTTCAGTAAGGACAAACGATTATTTTTCATTGCTATCGTAACAGTATCGTATAGTTGTCATAACCATAAAAACAGAAAACGTAATACTAAAGTCATTATAAACGCTATGCGCAATATAAGGTTTAATTAAAATTTTAAAAAAGTAATTAAATAGCTGTTATTAATTTTTTTTAAAAATTATCGTTTGGGATTTGCTAGATAGTATTTTGTAAGTTTTGCATCTGTTTTTTTTAATCATCATGGCGAAAAGGGTGAAAAGAGACTTTTTTATTAAAATAAAAATATTATCTTTAAAATTCGCTTTTTTTAATATAGTGAAAGTGTTTATATTGTGTATTCAGATATTATCAATGATAGTAAATTGTAAATTTTATCGTATTTGATTGCATTAAAGATTTTATATGACATTTTAAAGGAAATTAGGCTTCTCAGTGAATTTCGCCTCGCGTGCGTGCGTATACTCTCGGAACGAGTGTGGGTCTGGGGAAACGTTTCTTTCTTCTTTCGCTGGTCCTGAAGGGGTTATCTAAACTTCACACCACGTCAATGGGAGATTTTTGAGTCTCGATGGATTTAACGTGCACACCATACCAACTTGAGAATTTTAAGTCTCGAACGATGTAATACGAATAAGCTCTTCTGCACGGTGAGTTTTCATAGTGGCATTGTATTTAAACACATGACCCAACAATTCTAGCCTCGAATTACCACGGCCCCTTTTTTGTGTTAAAGTACTAACCAAGCACCTGTGATTGGACGATTATGAATGAATGTTTAGTACAAAGTTGAAAACACAATATAAATAATTCAAAAGTAGAATCTCTTTAATGAAATACGTAAAATATTTAAGGTATAAAATTGTCTTCTGAATTTGTTTTATTGCAGTTTGGTTACCAAACTTCTCACTTAATTTTTTCCTATCTACTTTGTCTTAAAAATTAATTAAAATACAGTCTGACCTCGATTTAACGAATTCATCTGGACCTAACACTGTGTTCATTAAATCGGGGTCCAAACAAAATGCAATTTTTTCGCACTTCCTTTGGAAATTCTTTGATAAACAACTACACAAACACATCCATAGTTAGAAATTACACACTTTTTATTAAACAACTAGAGAAGTACGGTGGATTACTACGTACCATTTAATTGGAAGTTTTAAATCTCGACTAATAGATGTCAGACAATCTTTTTGATTCCTAACTCAAAATAGTTCTTTTTTTCGACGTTATGCGGAGAAGAAAATACTTCGTCATTTACTTCTTTCTGCATGAGGTACATATTCACAGTTTCCAAAAATGTAAAACATTAAAAAATGTAACAGTTCTGATTTATCCATCGAAATCGCTATGCATCGGTCACGACAAATCAACATTTTACAAACTTGAATTGCACAGGTTAGCAGTCCTTCCCCAAAATATAACATTATCGTTAAAATCATAAAATATCCCTTATGTTGTGGAGTGGGAGGAAAGAAGAAAGGATTTCCCTGTCCTATTCAAAACTTACTTGATAGGTTGCACTCATGACTCATTTGCACCAGTAAAATCTAATTATAGTCTGCACTCTTTCCCATAAAAATTTTCTACTTGCAAGAAAAATCTTTTTTTCTGTTCCGTACAAAAAAGAGTTATCTGAAAAAAAATCTGTTTTTTTTTCTTATATAAACTAAAAATGAAATATCAGTTGTTGAAATAATTTGTTAATTCGGAGTTTATCATTCGTTAAATAGGGGGGTTTGCCTTCATTAAAATCCGTGAAAGAGAAAAATTCGGTAAATAACGAAATTAGTTGTACAGGGGTTCGTTAAATCGCAGTTCGACTGTATTCAGGATTACTGAAATCACTAGAAAAGTAAGTTTTATTTTCTCATAAAAATTTGATCATAGATTATTTTTTATTGAGAATAACACAATTAGATTCAAATAATTTTTATTCAATTGTAGAACTAGAAATATGTGGATAATTTTGGAAAGAAAAAAATTATTTTCTGTTTAAAGCTAATAAGCAACTCAAGTCCTTCCTTATACCGAATGATACATTCGTAAATTTATTTGTTCAAATAAGCAAAAACATTCATTAAATAATATTTCAGCCCTTTACTAAATTACCTAAATTAAATTTTTACTAAATTAACTAAATTAAATTTTTCCTAAATTACCCAAATTAAATTTTTTTTTCATTTTAACCTCTTGTATAATTCAGTTTTTATTTCTATATTTTCATGAGAATAAAGAACACCCAATAAAATAAACTATAATTAAAAAAAACACTAAATGACATTTTAATTATAATACACAATTAATTGAATCAGATTTAGTTAATAAAGCATGAACAGTCTGCATATTTCTTTATTTAACACAAAACGCTAAAATAAAAGAATAAATGATCCATGAGATTAAATGCAAATGCAGCTTAAAATAAATACTAAGAATGATATTTTTCTATTTATTTATTCAAAATGTTTCTTTCAGATAAATACGGCGTGAAAAAAAGCACTTTGGAAGTAAACAATTTCATATTTAAAATGAAGCAATTATTTAAAGATTTAGCAGACTTGTGTATCTACTGTTATGTCATTTCAAGAACAAAACAGTTTCCATTTTTAAATATTTGAGTATCTGCCTAAGGCAGTTAATATATTTATATTTAAATAATATCTTCAGTTCTTCATTCGAGAAAACTTTTGAACAATGCTCCGGGGTTAAATTTATGACTTCATGTTAACGATGAAGAAAGCACTAATGATATGGAAATTAATTCTAATGAAGATCTCTCTTATGTCCAATGCTCGAAAATTTTGTTCTTAAAAATATGCTTTTTAATTTTTTAAAAGAAATTTCCTCGAGGCAGTAAATTGAGAGCATATGACTTTCAATAAACCTTGTATTATTAGTTCCTAAACCTAACGATTTATTAACGAATTCAGGGATAAAATTGTAAAATCACAATGTTATTATATTATTTTGGCAAAAGTAAAAAAAGTACTTATTGTACATATTATCAAACGATATTTTTTATTTTGAATATAACTTTACACTATCATGTGATATTTAAATTGCGTGTTTAAATAGTTTTAAAACTCAAATTGTTCATCAGAGTATATTATGTTAAATCTACTTGAAGTTTTACAGGGGAATTTAAAACCTTGTTTATTAAATTATAAAACTCCATGAAATTTAAGTTTGATTAATATAAATGAAAAACAGACTTACGAAAAGCCTAGCATGATAGTTTCACATGTGATTAACAATTTTTAAAAATCCACATTTTTTAAAAATCTTATATAAGATAATAATTTTCAAAAGTATATTCTATGTCTTATTTTTCTTTGATATATTATGAAAAGAAATTTCCTCAAACAATCACTTTGTATACATTTTATTTGTAAAGTTAAGTAAATAAAAAAAAACAGAAAAACATTTAAAAAAGAAAGGAAATTTAGAATTATCAATTTATGTATTAAATATATACTTCGCCCATCCGGTACAGTGGTTAGCGACGCTAACTGCTGTGTTGTAGGGTCTGGGTTCGAATCCCGTAGAAGGCACGGACGTTTGTAAATGTATAGTGCCTTCGTGGCATGGGAGTACTCTAAATAGCCGTCGAGCCGCATATCCTCTCGCGAGGTTGGTGGAAGGGGATGAGAGGTGAGAAACCCTTACCTCTCCCAGGGTGTTCTCACTCAAAATTGGGGTGTAACCGAGCCAAATCGTACTGTCACCTGACTCAAAGCTGCGGATAACGACAGGTGTACAATCTAGCCCGATGCCATGATGAATTTCGTAGGCCTCGATCTGAGTCCATCAGACAAGTGGCATTAGTAACAACAACTTGTAATCTGACTTAAAATCAGATACTTAAAATTAATTAATCAATTAATGTAATTAATCTGACTTTAATATCAGAGGAAAATGTTTTAAAGAAATACCCCCCCCCCTCCCAAAAAAACCCGATTTTGCCCCAAAACAATTATCGTTCACACTGCATTTAACAACATCTAAAAAAACATGTGTTCATGTTTTCTTTTCTTTTCAGATTTTGTTTGGATTTTTTCATTACTATAATAAAAATGTCTCCTAAAATAAACGAATTTTAACAGTAAAAAAATTATCGTTTCACACTGCATTTAGCAACACTTAAAAATACTCGTGTTCATGTTTTTTTTTTCATTTAGCTTATTTTTTTACTGTATTAAAAATGTCACCCCTTAAAGCACAGAGACAGAAAAAAAAATATTTTTCACGAAGCAAAAATATTGCATATATTCTGCACAGGCATTTAATACTTTTTATACATATTAGAAAGATATTCTGCTCAGACTGCTTTAAAATATGTTTATCCAGTTTTGTTAGTTCCTATCACGATTTTTCTATATTTTCATTGAGCCAAATAAAACTCGTACGTCAAATGAAGTTTTAACTTAAATTTTTAAATGAAGAAATATTGTTATGTAGTGATTTTTTCCCTTTAAAAGGCACTTAACAATTTATAGATTTACATGCATGAGCGTAAGAACTTATATATAAATTTTTTGCACATTTTTTGAAGAAAATTAATTTCTTAATTTGTGTGTTTTTCTATTTTTCTTAGAAGAAAATTCCATGTTGAAAAGTAATACAAAATGGAATACATTCTTAATATGATTATATTAGTCCTAACGCAACTTGACTAATATTCTTCATTATTACCCAGATAGAAGCATTGGACTTTCGACGAAATTTAGGTCTCTAAAAGTTTAGTTGATTGAAGAATTCTTTAATTGCAACTTTCTACTTCAAAATTTAAGAGAACAGTCAAAAATATTTAACCCCCATCTTAATAAGATTATACTCAAATTATTTATCTATACTCTCATAGCAAGTGAGTTATGAATTCAAAATGAGATATCCTAAGGTTATTTGATGCTTTAAAAAATTTAGAGATTATACAAAATGTGTTTATAGGTGTTATAACTACAATAAAGGCATTAAATATTCGAGTGTGGGTTGAAACATTCGAGTAAGAGAGTTCACTCATCAAGGACATAATAATCGTAATAAGACAATAATGCAGATATATAGTTTCCAAGTATCACGATCATAAAGAAAATTATATGTAATGGGGATTATTTGTCATGAAAATATGAGAAGCATATTGCAATGCATAAGGGGACATCACATTCTGCACATATGTAGTGGGTCCTCTTTTCTTGTCTCTTTCTGCTACATTTCCTACATCGTCTGAAGTTGGAAACCATCTTAAGCATATGATTCCCCACACTGGCTAAGCGCACATCATCCGGAACTACACACTTCTTTGCTTAGAAGCTAGCAGGACATCCTTTCCTTTTTATCGAGGAATAACTGTCTATTAGCTGACGACCTAATGCTATATATACCCTTCGTTTACAAGAAAAAGTGGTGACATACGTAACTGCCTAACGAAATAAATGTTCTAATTTTTCAAATATACAAATTGTACATGGCTTTTGTTTATGATGCAATAGCATTTTACATTTCACTGTTAGGTCTATTACTTATCATTCCAATTAAATAGTTACTCGCACAAAATGTGTAAAAAATAAGTAAATATTGTTACAAGAAAAACAACATTCTCTTTATTTACTATCCAAAAATATTATTTATGAATTAATATTCTATTTTTTCAATTACTATACAATTTTTTCTAGTTTTTATGTGATACAATAGCACTTGCACCATTTCAACCATTATTTATTACATACCATTAGACAGTTGCTGGACAAAAATACAAAAATTTCGAAATAAGAAAGTGTTAATTCAATAAAAACAGTATTTTACTCATATTTGAAGAAGTATCGTTGATGAATACAAATGTCAATCCAAACAGGTGTCATAGGAGAAAAAATCTCAAACACAACGTTTTCAAACTTTCAAAACAGAAGTGTTAATTCTGTTCTATCGATCGAACAATAGATGTTAGAACAAAACTAAAGCTGGAATTGGTATCCACATCATTATAGTAGCTAGGGCAATATATTATATAGGATTTTGCGATTTCCACAGGTGTGTTTTGTAAGATCATGTAAATGGAAAGTAATCTTCCCAAGGCCTTCGAAAGGATTAAATTTAAATGATATTGAGAATTAAAGTAACGAAATCCATCATTTCCATTTGTATCGTATTAAATACATAAGAATATTTGAACGATTTAACATTTCTCATGTAAATTAACCACATGTGTGTGTTGTGGGTTCATTTTCAATTACATAATAAAATTTAGCACATAAACTCAGAATCAAAAAATAAGAATCATGCTCCAAAAACAAACAAAATTTCTTTATTAGTTATTATCACAAATAATACAGGAAAGTACGAATATATGCATAAAAATCACCCAGTTAAATTATTATAGCAGGGATGTACAAATTGCGGAACGCGAGTTTTTTATTGCGGCCCGCTAATATTAGCCAGAAAACAAAATACACAGAAAAGGTTCTTTATATTTTGGTCAACATATATTAGATAACAAAGTTTTTCTTGCATGAAGATCAACAAGAGTAAATATAGATGAAAGTTGGCTGACATGAACTTGAAGGCTGTGACGAGAATATCAACAAGCAAATCGCACACCAGATCTAAAAAAGATTGTATAAAAGCGTGATAGGGTGCATTCGTCCCATTAAACTGGTTTTAAAATTAAATGTGCTTGCAGCTATAAATTATACGAAATTAACACAATAAATAAATTGAATAAAACTGTCTTTATTTTATTTAAATTACATTTATTGATTGTCCATTGTACAATTTATACCTTTTCTGAGTTTCAAAGTTACTAATGAAAGAAATCACTATAAGGTATCCGACTACACTAAAATAGTCAATTTTGCCAGAAATTGACAATTGTTTTTATAGGGCATCTTATTAGCTTTATATAAAAATACCAAGTTTATTATGTTCGGTTCACTAGAACGAAAACTACAAGTGTTTTAGTAAAAGCAGATGTCATTATTTTAAACAAGATGTCATACTTTAAAACGGGTTCTACTCAAAAGGTGTTTTTTTTGAAAATTCTCAAACAGGGACAGCGATTGTTAAAACAGTTTTGAAAATAATGAACTGAAATGTTTGTGTATGTGTGTTCTGTATATTAGTAGAAGTGTTTTACCCTTCAGATATATCAATCACTGTTTTATTGCAAAATTTACAGTCCCTTATGTGAATATAATCCCTGTTTTTTAAAGCAATGTCATATAATAACTAAGATAAAATGCTGTGGCTTTTGTAAAAATTTAAATATCTTTTTTCATGAAAGTCATTTCAAAAATGAATAACATAGCAACACAACAATATTGAAAAATTGAAAATTTGTTCATAAACTTTTCGTACAGAAGGGGCCGCGTTCATGTTATTTTGTGTAAATTTTTACCCATTTTTTCCAATTTTAGTAATGATAATTTATTTTTATTTTCTTAATTTTAGCATATTTTTCTTGAAATGTGTTAAGCAAATCTAGAAACCACAAAAAAAAACCCTTATCTTTATTTATTTTTAAATAAATTTGTCGCAAGTAGTCGGATACCTTAAAAAGGTGCTGCACTCCATTATCCTCCACTATGACAATTGCCCAGATCACATTTATATGCAATATATGTTTTTATTTTTAACAATTAATTTATGGAGGGTATAATTTTCTTTTCAGCCTTAATCCGCCTACAAGAACTGCTGAAAGATCCGATGATAAAGCAGCGACGAGCAGTCGTCAGACAATTCGAAGAGAGCAACGACTACAGGAAAACGCTGAAAGAACTGGGACGAAAAGGAATAAAGAATTTTGTAGTTGACGTAGAAACACAGAATGTGCCATTGCTGCTTAAACACGTAAGTAAAAATTAAATAACGATATCAATATACTTGGTTTTTATTTTAGGAATCTCAAAATACATAGAAATCTGGCAATAAACGATTGTTGCTTTATTACATTTTTTAGACAAATGTATCATTATTTAGACTAGTGGTTTCAAACTTGATGAGACAATGAACAGTTTTTATACCAAATATTTGACAAAGGACCCCAGGTTAACAACTGTTTTTCAGTGCACTTAATAAAGAAATTTAAAAAATATTAACTTTGCTGTCTTGAAAATGGTACATAAAAATGGAAAAGATATTGTTATAACCATCCTACAAAAAGACTTTATAAATGGACTTTAACATATTATATTTTTGGTTACTAAATTTATGTACAAGATATTAATCGTATTCAAAAATACTTACGTAACGTACGTACTTTATCTTCTTAACAATACAAAGAATAAAACTGCTTTCGGTTTAAAACTAAGGACAATTTGTTGCATTCAGTTCACATCTCTTATTCTGTTCTACTGCCATATTTAAGACAAAATATTGCATGTAGCGCCGATTATTTGTTCCTATTTGTACCTCATAGACCAGCTGTCCCAAACCCCGGGCCGTGGACCGATACTGGTCCGTAGATCAAATGGTACCGGGCCGCATAAATAGCATTAAACTATTTTTATTTTTTTACTGTAGTGTAGTTCTCTCGGGTTTGTGCGACTTTTTATAGAAATAACTTCATATATTCCATGTTAAATCACGTTATATTAATTTTTTGGTGTAACTGTATTATATTCAGAAGGCATGTTTAAATACAATTATAGTTTAAATGCTTAAATCAAACCAACCTTAAATGTAAACAATCAACTTCTCCATTCCCCTTTCAGTGACCCGTGGTAAAATTATCAATTTTTTTCTGGCTGTGGCGATAAAAATGTTGGGGATCACTGTCCCAAACGACCGCCCCCACGTTTTGCTCGACTGCCAAAGTGCTCCACGTACCATTTCTTGTATTTTATGTACCTATGTATGATAATTTAACCTAAAAAATTTTTAACACGTAAAGATGATCACTAATTTATTTTAACTTTCCTAATAATGAAAATGTGTAACAAGTATTTTACTTAATACCAAACCTCTCACGAGCCTTTAAAGTTATCGTTGCATTCCCAAGTTAATTTTAATTTGTCTTTAACCGCCCCCCCCCCCCCAGTAGTCACAAAGACTTCAGGATTCATAGAAACCAATTTAATAACCTATGATTTAGATCAGCGGTTCTTAAACTTTCAATCGTCACGGCCCCCCGCGGAAGCCTAATGGTCTAGGTAACAGTAGCTGGCATCCAAATTTCGAGTCTTGTACCTCTGAAGACCCACCGTGCAAAGGGAGCCGATGTACGTTAAATATGTTGAAGCTCAAACATCCTCCTATAGTTGTGGTGTGGAAGTTAGGAGAGGTGAGGGCCAAACCTCAGGTGTCGTCCTCGTCAGTTGACATGAATGGAAGTTACGAGGTTTGTCACCAAAAGTCCTGGAGTCGCTGAATAGTGCGATGTTAATATTCACTCACTCACTCACTTGACTTTGCTGTTAATTATATAACTCTATCGATACTTTTCCATTTCGCCGGTCACCAGAAATGATACAACGGACGAAAAACGAAATATTCCCGCTGGAAACCTTTTAGCACCATATTATCAAAAAACAAACTTCTTTTTCACAATACACCAAACATGTATGAAAAACCAATGTGAATTAATTTTTTTTTCCATTTATATTTTGTTCATGTATATAGTGTGTTGTCACCAATAACGCCGTTTTGGCGAAATTTGCAACGGCAAAACGGAAAAGTACCATTCTTATTATGCTTATTCTCTTTATGCTTTCATAGGTTTAAGAAACACAATTTACTTAAATTATTTTTTTCATTAAAGATCACAATAAAAAAAAAGTTTTTCTATGCTTACAAAAAATATAATATTTAACAAATGTATA
This sequence comes from Trichonephila clavata, assembly GCA_019973975.1. Taxonomy (NCBI): domain Eukaryota; kingdom Metazoa; phylum Arthropoda; class Arachnida; order Araneae; family Nephilidae; genus Trichonephila; species Trichonephila clavata. The sequence goes on along the minus strand of BMAO01015435.1, from coordinate 47,880 downwards.
AAATACTTATCGGAAAAGCGTGTATTTTAAGTAAAATGGAAAGTATAATTTCATTATTAATAAATAAATATATTTATATAAAATGTATTAGGACAAAATTTAGTTCATTCTTTAAGATTATTCTTTGGCTATTACATTTTCATAAGGAAAAAAAATCAGTTTTGGCCATGAAATAATTTTGCTATAAATTTTATATTTCTTTCTATAAATCCCTGTTTCCTTATCCTTTAGCAACAAATTACTATTTTAAAAAGAAATGATTTCAACATTCAGTAATTAAAGTAAAAGAATGCTTTTAAATCAGAGATCAATATTTGAAATTTATAAAGGTTAATTACTTTAATTTTATTTATTAAAGTCTCCCAATTAAATTTATTTTGCAACTAATAATTAGAACTCTTGAGAATAGTAATTAAAATTAATAAAATTTTGGATTAGTTGCGATTGAAACGAAAAGATTTGTCCACTAAAAATTTTCTACATTAACTCTATAAATTACTCTTACTAATTGCATTGCCTTAAGCTGTTAGCATTCGAATATAAAATCTTATTAATTTAATGTGCTATTTAATTTAAAGTCTTTAAATCATATAATTACAACTCAGACTATACAAAGAGCAAAAAAAAAAATTATTTGAGGAAACTGCTTTATATTTATTTTAATTATATCCAATCTGTTAAGAGAAAAACCTTTCTGCAATTATTTTGTATAGAAATTATTTTAGCTTTTGATTGCAAATGCTGATTAGTAGTGTTAAATTAACTACCCTTTTAAAGCATTTGCGTTGGAGTTGAGATTGAATCAAGTTTATAAATGAATCACTGTTGAAGTTAGAGACACAAAATCGATCGTCCGAATGAGAGGAATCGAAATATTTCGTCTCCACCAAACCCATCATGAAAATTTTTTAAAAAAATTCCTTCGCTCTAAATTCCTCTACTCCAAAGTTTTCATAATACAGTTGTGACGTATCTATACGGGTTTCTACTAATTACTTCTTTTTTCTTTAAATCAAAATATTTATTTCAACCAACCTTCATCGAGAAATCAAACGGAATTTATGTAAATGAGGAATATTATACAAATTCGGTTTTCACGAGTTGAAAGGGAGTGACGCAAGAGGTCAAGTTAAATTAAGTGAAGTAAAGTGAAGAAAGTGAGCGGTCGACACGTAGTTGTTGACAAGTTAAGCGAGGTTGATACGTTTGATGTGTGCAAGGAGAAGTGGTTATTGAAGATTGAAAAGCAGTGTAATTAAATATTACGGAGCGTGGAATTATCGACATTTGATCCAGCTAAAGATAGTGCCTTAAGTTCTCCGTGAAGGAACCGAAGCATTAAGGATTAAGGTATCGTAAAACTGATTAAGTAAAAGCTGATTATTAGTGTGCGGCGTAGTTATAAATGAGCGTATTTAAGCTATCTTAGATTCATTTGAAGGTCTGTAATATTATCCCCGCATTTGTATATCTCACCTCTGATCTCTACCATTGTTATATACCTAAATTAGAATTGTGTTGTGTTTGCTCATGATCCATAATAAAAATTAATAAATCCAATTGGATTGACATAATGTCTGTAGAATATTTAGTTCCTCCTACACATCTAGCCGGGTTTTCAGATAGACAGGAGGGTTCGAATGTAAGGGGTAACCATAGGTTACCACACAGTCGAAATTTCAGGATTCCTATCAAAAGAGATTTTCATTTCTCATCATCATCATATCTGGCAAGACAGCACCTCGTGGGCAAATGCCTTTCTTTGAAAATTTCTCCATAGTGACTTATTGTTCACCTTCGTTTTCCAAGTTTTCTCGTTTATAGTTCCGATTATCCTGATTATCACTCGTTTATAAGTCCAATTCCACTGAGTTTGTTCATCTCAGCTTTGGTCTTCCACGCTTCCGAATCCCATTAAACTGTAGTACCTTTTTGACAACAATATTATCTGGCATTCGAATTATATGGTCTATCCAATTTATTCTACTTATTTTTATGTATTTAATCATAGTAGATTGTTTATAAATTCAATATAATTCAAAATTGTATTTTCTCCAGCTATGTTTTCGCTTACACTCCAAGTATACTTCTCTCAAAAGATGCCATTCGATTTTCATTTAGTTTTGTTATTGTCCAAGTCTCAGATGCATTTGTCAGAACTGGTCTAATAAGACTTTTGTAAATTAAAAATTTTGTATTTGTTGAAAGAAATTTAAATTTTAAAAAACTTCCACAGTCCTTCCTCTTTCTTATTTGTCAGGTATAATCGATTCTGGATTTTGTGAGATATTCTGTTTTTCGAGGTAATAATTGATCCTAAGTAGGTGAAACTTTTAACTGTTTCAAATGTAAAGATTTTCATTTCTAGTTCCTCATGAAACTGGTGTGTTCGTTCTCAAGTATTTTTTTTAAATTTTCTTAGGCAGATAATAAAAATCTCTTACATATCAGAGAGGTTCGGGAAATTAATAACGCCAAAGCAGGGGGGGGGGCACCCACAAATTTATTCTGACATCATAGGCACGAGATATTTTTCACACTAAATATAAGCGATGCACAAAAGCAGACAAAGCATAGCTACTGCAGCAGCTCTGCATTTAATGTTTCAACGCCGTCGTACATAATCACGGAAACAATTGCATGTTTAATCTGTAGCTTCTTTTGCTCAGTCTGGTATACCCTAAAACAGGAATGGGTTACTTTCTAATGCTTTTAAGGTATTGCGGTTCTCCTCATATCATGTATCTATTCTGTATTAAAATGGCATGTTTATTTCTATATAGTTGTTTTTGACGTTGTACCCCTTTATTAAAATATGACATATTACTATTTTTACTACAAAGACACAAGTAACACAAAATTGTCAAGTTGAATGCTTGAACTGCTATGAGCGACTGCTAGACTGTGGACGTATTCAATGGAGTGAACAGAGAACGTACGTGAACCGATGAATCTGAAATCGACACATGTTATTACATTTGTTAGCCTCCAATTCCAGCATCATCAATGTATGTGACATGAACACGATAACCCAATCCCGTAATAGCGTGGGATGTAGAGTGATGTCTCAATAACCAATCCCGTGCTGTCATGGGAAATCTGATCTTCAACATTTATTCTCCCCTTCAGTCGGCACATGGGGAAAATTCATTTATTCGGCTGGCATTGCTGTGGTCGCGTTTTCACTGTACAGCAGCAGGGAACGAGTTAAGCATCATCATGTGCTTCCAAAGAATGTATATGTGTCATCTACATGTTTAACGAATAATTTGCTAAGCTAACTCAGTCGCATCGATTGTGAAATGCCGATTGTACAATCAAGCTGGCGTCGGGTTCCATAAATATATTTCTTTAACTATGCGCGTCTTGTGTCTTAATAACGGTGGTCAACCCAAAATGTCTTGGAAGTCCTCCAATCGAGATCGACTTAATGCCCATTCCTGCCCAACAACCTGTATCTTGTTTTTTCTAAGTAAATTCTTACGATGGATTTTCACAGTCAAATGTGCGGGATGTTTCCGGAAGACAGAGTTTCAGTTAAGTCTTGGGAGGAGTTTAGTATCAGTCTTAGTACTTAGTATTTGGCAATGATCAAAGGACTGTAGATGTCTAACAGGAGTTTGAAAGAGTAACCAGTGGTGTAATGTACACCACCACATCGCGGGGGGACCCAGGGTTCTAGGGGGCCCAAAGCCTAGCTGTCAACAAGTACCTACCTTTTGGAAATCCAATTTGGGGACCAACGACTTTACTTTGCTGGGGGTCCCAAATGTTCTCCGTTACGCCACTGAGAGTAAGCAAAACAAATATTTGGCCACTGAAGAGATTAATGCCATTGCATTGCAATTCATGATAAGAAGCTGTTGAGGTGAATTTGTCTGAAGAAAAGGAACTAATAGAAAAAAAAACAACAAAAAACTCTGTTGCAGCAAGAGAAATGCCGCTAGCACAGGTAAATTGTTGTAGTGTACGTTAAGAAGCTCATTACAATAAGTTCATGACCGTTATAAATTATTTCACCACTAGATCACTTCACCTTTACACCAGGTTTAGAAATGTCAGAAAAACAAGTATAGCTTGACAATTATCTAATTAAAAGATTTAAATATGCATCATTACTAATAAGCTATATATTTGGATTATTTTGTCCTCTGCAAGAGGTGAATTTGAATTCCAATTTGGTTAGTTTCAAAATAGAAGAAAATTTTAAGATGTTCCGCATTCTTTAATAAGTTCCTTGAACAAATGTTATACTTAAAAAATTTCAAATATTTTTATTCATGGAAATTATTATCTTTACTTTTTTTTTATAAATATGGGGATGTGGGTAGCCTAGGGGTTAAAACATCGGATTCCATACCGGAAGGCTTGGGTTCGATGCCCGATGCCACCAAATACCCTCCGAGTACACACGGGGTTGAGGCTCGTTAAATTAGTGCGTCCGAAAGTCTTGTGGGTGGTCTCAGCAGAAACCTCGGGTTCAGGGGACTGGAAAATATTTCCCTCCCCTCCAGTTCCATGCCTAAATTGTGGAGGTGGAGATATCTTGTATAAGTCCAACCCGTATCAGGCTCTGGCAACTTTCATTCTTTCCCTTCAGAAGAGACACAACAGAATATGGGAACAATTCTTTCGTTTAAAAGATGTTTTGCATTATGAGTTGTTGTTGCTTATGCCACCTGATCGACAGTAACATCAGATCAACGTCCACGAAATCCATCGCGGCTAAGGGCTAGAATCTTACGCCTGTCATTAGCCTAAGCTTTGAGCCCCCCCCAAGAGGGTGACAGTGCGATTTTGCACACGCAACACGAAAGATGGCGACACCGTTCGGACCCACAGATTTAACGAGCACGTTCTCCGATTTGTACTCGGCGGGCATTTGGTGGCATCGGTCATCGAACCCAGGCCTTCTGGTCTGGGGTCCGATGCTCTAACCACTAGGCTACCCACGGTCTGCATTACGAATAAGATTCTGGAGCGAATTATACTCATGAAGCGAAGTTCTACTTTAATTATAATGGATCACGACAAGAACTTATGTGCAACTACTAATAAAGTTCTTCCCACAATTATTTATTAGTATTTCCCTAATTATTTTCTAGTAAGTTTCTTTTTATAAGTACTTTTGTTACTTTTCACATATTACAGTATAAAATATAATTAAATTACAACTGTGTGTCAAACAAAACGTACTGTTCATCTCGTTTTAAGAATTTCGAATAGGTGAATCTTAATTAACATTTGTAACTAACTTCATTTCTTACTAAAGAATTTTTGAATAGTTGAAAGTTAAGATTAGAAAACAACCTAAAGTTTCTAAACTTGTTAAAGAGATCTCATGGACATTTTAATTTAAGAGTAAATATCCAATTTAAAAAAAACAAATATTTAAAAAAAATTACATGCTATAAGTAAAAATTTTCGCAAGCTGTTGCATCGAATTTTAAGAATTATGACATTTTTATAATGCCAAAGACGTATGTAAACTAAAACACTGAATGAAACATTTAACGCTGATTCATTTTTCGCCGTTTTATGCATATTCAATTAAAATTTAATACAAAATAATACACCCTATACATGCAATGAAGCATATACCATCCCTTTCGTATTTTAATTGAATAAGAGCTTAACGTTCTCAGCTTTTCTCTGTACTTTTTTCCCCATACAACTCTGTTTCTATAACTTTAAATACTAACATTACAAAAATTACTCCTTTTAAAATTATTTAAATTGTATTGTTTTTCAATTACCTAAAACAAAAGTCAAATGCTTATTTAGTACTTGAAAGAGTGTTAATATGCAACTTAAGTGTAATTACTTATAGGTTAAGTAATTAACAGTACATTAATACAAATTAATATGAACATTCTGCCATAAGAAGACATTTTCTAAAGCAAATAGTTACATAAAGGTAATCCTTAATGAATATCAAATTACTTCATTAATGTCTTCCTTAATGAAGATTTGTGTTCATTAACAGAACATCAAAGGTATTAATTCACCATTTCACTGACTCAAATAGATTTGGGTGTTTAACATCACAGATTAGGTAGAACTCTTCACCAGCTATAAATTTTATTACCCAGTAAATTGAATAAAGAAAATAATGTAGTAGCTTAATGCAGATATTTCTTGTATAATTACATGAATTTTAATTTGAAAGCAACTTCCAAATGGCTACTTAACTTTTAAGAAAAGTACATTGATTTCAGCAAATTTATGGGCTTTTTAAACTATCACTATTCATTTGAAATAGGAAATGAGACGTTAATTGGGTTGACATAAAAAAATGTATTTTTAAGTACTAATTTTGTAGATATTGAAATATTTATTTTTTATGCTTTTTTGAATATAGATAACTTAAATGGTAAAGATTTAAAATAAAATTATATTTTGAAAGGAATCACTTCACTAATTATGAAAAACTAATTCAAACCAATGGCAAAAAAAATAATAGATAGAGTCTTAACCCGGTAGTAGGCACGCATTCGATACCAGTGTTAATGGTCACGTGGGGTAACTAAGTAACCCAATTCTTTTTTTTAATAATTATTTTTATTGTACACGTACAAATCATAATTTTAGTAAATAATTTAAGCAGGAGAAAGTATATTTACCTACTTTACAGGAATTTTAATTTATTATCAATACTTTGAGAGAAAAACCAATCAAACTAAACGAAAATGTTACAAATGTGCGTGGTTTTTATAAAGGACACAAATCGCGGACACTTTTTGTTAACATTACAGGAATAATATTTGCAGGCAAAACTGTCGTATTTTGTTCAAGTTCTTGTAGTGTATTGTACTTTGATGATCGACAAATAGCATGAAGAACTTTTTCTCGCTTGTGTCTTTTTGACAGGATGCAGTGTGTCTTGTGTAAACTTGTCGCTTTACATTTTCCTTGATGGATTTTTTTAGGTAGCATTTGATAAAATTCCTTACAACTCAAACGTTTCATGTTCATCACCTTTCTCAAATTTACTTTCGCTATCAAGAATAATATCCATTATTACATCAGCTTCAACTTCATTGAATAGAGATCGCGATGATGCCCATTTCTTTCTTTATATTCTATTCATTTACATTATAAACCATAATGAGTCGTACAACACAGTAATCAAAAACACTAAGACGTTCACGGGGGGAAAATGTAGCCTTTTTAAAGAAAATGTTTTGGAACAAAAGTGTTCGCACGGGAAAATTACGTCATCTCCAGTACCTCGAGACTGAAAAATTGTTTGCCGTTCCCAAAAAAAGAAAATTATATGACAAAAATATTTTTATTTACATAAAAACTGTCATTTAGGAATATACTGACAAGAGGTCATTTGTAATAAATAAACAGTTTTCCCAGAAATAAAGATTTTGTGAGCCTGTGGTGACTCTGTGCCCTACGTGACCGTCCCGGATTAAAAGCATTTAAAAAAGGATTCATCACACTAAATATCTATAGTGGAAAATTTTTAAATGTACATATAATCCTTTCTAACGAAAAGGTTTTGGAGATCATATTGTTGTTTCTTCCAATGAAACCTGTTTGACGGCGTCAAATCTAGGCTCACGAAGTGCCTCGTGGCAAAGAGCTAGGGATTTACGTCTTTGGTTAGCTGCAGCTTTGAGCACCATACAGGTAGCAGTACAATTTGGCTCTATCCACCAAAGTTTTGAAGATAACCACCCTGGAAGTGGTCAAGAGCACCCATTTGTCTTCCTCTTCCACCAATCGCACGAGAATACTTGCGTCTCTACGTCTATTTAGAGTACCTCCATGCAGTCACTATACACTAACAAATATCTATGCATTCTCTGGGATTCGAACCCAGGCCCAAAGGCACAGCAATCAGCCTTACTAACAGGAGGAGCGGCATGGAGATCATATTAAAAGTACTTAATAATTGCTTCTTCAGAAATTATTTTATTTGATTAATTCTGTAAGTGAAAATCAATTTAGTAAATGTAAATTATTTCTAAAAATATTAAAAATTATAGTTTTTAATTACTTAAAATTTATGTAAAATATTCAGTTTTTATTATTCTTAATGATTTCAAAAGATTTGAGTCTTGGACTATAAGGGGGGAAAATCAGCATGGAGTTGAAAATAGGATTTCTAGAAAAAGAAATTTAATAATAGTTTTTACAGTTAAATTCAAAATAAGCTTAAAATATTTAGTTTCAGTTGTTAAAAGAACTACAATCCTAAGTATATCAAAAGTTTTGTAGAACACATACAAACACACACACAACAAACTCTCTCTCATTCACACACATAACAAACACACTCTCCTCACACACACACATATATATATATCAACAAAGAAAAAATTATTTTAGTCCCTTTTTATTAAATAGTTACAATTTATTTCAATATGCCTATACATGTGACAGATTCTCAATATTAAGTAACAAAATAGAAAGATATTTTCCTTGCAATTTTTCATTTTCCTTTTATATGTGATGTTGGATTATCTTTTTGTTTGTTTTTATATAATTTGTTTCATTTATATATTAAATTTAATTATTTTAATAAAATAGAGTAGTAAAACAAACACATTCTCAGAAATTAGGCTATCCCAGGTGGGATTCGAACCCACGACCTTTGGATTAGAAATCCAACGCACTTTCTATTGAGCTACAGGGACACAAGGAACGTTTTTACTTTCTATATATCCTGTTGGACTATTATTTTTGTTAGTTATATTTTTTTTTATTTATTAAAGAATATTATTTGAAAACACTGTATTAATATCAAATGTCATCCACTACAAGCTTAAAAAATATATATTTGAACTTGAACGGATGAATAGAAAGTATTTTATTAATGATTGGAAATTTGAACAAGATATATATATATATATATATACATATATGTATGTATATATATATACATATATGTATGTATATATATACATATATATATGTATATATATGATGCATATATATAATACATACATATGTATATATATATATATATATATATGTATGTATATATTGGGAGAATATGAATTATAATAGTAGGAATTGAAAAATAAAGAGATTCTTAAGAAAAAGAAATACATCGAATAAAACTAAAGTTAGAGAATATAACATTTAAAATTCAGTGTCGCGGCACACAGGAAATTACAAATATCACCTAAAATAATTGTATATTAGGTCTAAAATCCGCAAAAAACTTCCCATACGAATGGATCATCTAGACGTACACACAGAAAAAGATATTTAATATTTTTTAAAAATATTTAGTGTACAATCCTAGTTAACCAATATTGAAAAATTTACTGCATTTTCTTACTCTTTCAAAAGAAAACCTTTATTAGTGATAATTGATGTTTTCCTCAGAAGATATTATTATATTTTACCAAATATTTAATTTTAAATCAAATATTTTTTTTAAATTTTAGTACTGTGGTTGGTTAGTTGAGCACAGATTATAAAATCAACCAAATGTGATATTAGTCCCAAATGAAATTGCGTGAAAATGTACGTAACATTTGTGTTTCATTTCATTTGTGCATATTTTGTGTCATCTGTTAAAGATTGTTCGCTAGATGAGATTTTCGTTTAGTTGACCGAAAAGTACGATCATTTCTAAATCACCACAAATAAAAAATTAATACATTTTTGGCTTGAATTTCTTATTATTTATTTTTACTCCAAATCATAACTCGCCTATCATAATATTTTACCATGACATCAGTAGGAATTATAGCACAAATTTTGTTTTCAAATACCCTTCCTTCGAAATTTCTTTCATGTCATCCCCATGTCGTATTTTCAAAAAACTTTTCTCAATTCACTTGCGTGAGCATTTCCTCGACAGCTGTTTCCGTTTAAAAGAAAATGACTTCAAAGACGGAATATATCCCTGTTTTCATCCCCTCCATTTCCGCTTTAGATATCATCGCGCGTTTAACTGATAAAAGAAATTATTGAATTTTAAATCAGAAAATTTATACCAAGGAGTTTTAGAATTTTTTAGATAAAAGCCCAACATGCAGTGATAATCTTTTTACTATTAGTTTTAGTTCATTTCAGCAGATTTATTTCTCAAGCATAGGATTTTAAGTCACTATGTTGTTATAAAAGAAATATTGGGGGGAAAAATAAGAACTATAACATACATTCAAACTACGTCCATATTGTAGACGTATAGGTTAGAAAATGAAAGAATAAAAAGTAATTCGAATATTTCTTTGGTTTTACTGAAAGCCATTTGATTCCATTTTCCGTGGATGTTGATATTCAAATAGATCTTCGAGTTTAAATCCTATTTGTTTAAGATACACACCAGCCGAAATTCGAAGACATTAAAAGTATTAGTGAGTGAATGTTTATTAATGACGTACTCTAGGACAACACGAGGGCTGTTGGTGACGGATTTCTTAATTTTGAACCACAGCCAAGGAGTGAGGACGATAGATGAATTGATTTGCTCGCTCTCCTAACTTTCAACGTGAGGACTTTTGGCTATAAAAGCTATAACTATATAAAAGCTTTTAGCTATACATGATGAGTTTTCAGTCACGGCATCAGGACTTGAAACCAGGACAAAGCCAGCAATGAGTTCATGATCATGAACACTAGGTAACCTCGGCTACTAGCTACGTTAACCGAAATTGGATGCCTTAAGGCTCTTATATTATGTGGTGGGGAATTTAGAAAAATAATCTACCATTTCAGGTTTTACCCTCGACGCTTGTCCATGCTCTAGAAATACTAAATCCATCAAAAATATCCAATTCATGTACAAAGGCATCTTGAGGCATGTGCCAAATGGGCTCTCCACCGCAATGGGATCCTCGTCTCGTTTTCGAATCAGCCTTAATAAGATCATAATTCGAATAATTTCAACAGTCAAATATTATTTCTGGTTGTGTTCTCTGAAAAACTGGGAATTTCGAGCGATATGTCAACTGACTACATGTAATGACCATTGTCCACGTACAGGCCTAGGCCTAACCACCATACACCACATTACTCAGTTATTCGAGACGATTTTTGTGAGTGTAAGTCATACACTCTTATTTGTTTTGGGTTGTTATTTGTACGAGTATTTCACAACGAATGTTATGTACTGCTTACTTTTAAGGCTTATTGGTGGGTCATATATTTGTCTAGATGACCAGGTCCTACATTTGAGTTATAGCCAAGGGCCGCAAGAAGTCTTAAGGCGTCCCTGTTCATGTACTTCAAGAGCAACCAGACTGGTGTGATTTAACCACAAAAAGATAGCGTATGACATGCTCAATTGTTAACATTAATTTACTGTGTAAGCTAACTGACAGCGCTGTCACGTAAGCATATCTACTTTTTTAATTGAAATGAGGGATAAAATCTACTCTCGAATAAATCAATAATTTTTTTAAAAAACCTTTTAGTTGAAGTTTGCGTACTTATAATTACACTAACAAAAAAACAAAAACAAAAAACGACGCACCAAGAACGAGTTGTCCGATAGAAACAAAAATTGGTGGGTAGAAAAATTATGTACCTAATAGAAAATTATTAAAATTTCAGAAAAGTTGACGGATTCATTTCAGAGTTAGATTGTTACAAAATAACGAGCTCAGTAAGGTGTTGACCCTCCTCTAGCCTGGACTCAAACTGCCACGTGACGTGGCATAGAGTGATAAAGCACCCTATTGGTCCCCTGTGGTGTTTCTTTCCAAATTTGCTCTAATTGTTGGGCCAGCTCATCAACATTCCCTGTTTGATGCAGTCGTCTACCCATCATGTCCCGGAAATGCTCGATTGGAGAGAGATCTTGTGATCTGACTGGACAAGGAAGTGTTTGACAATCTCTAAGACATGGTTCGGTAACTGGTCTGGCATTATTTTGCTGAAAAATAAGGCCTGGGTACTGCAAATGAACAGTAGCAAAACAGTTCTTAAAATATCGTCGATATACCGCTGTGTTGTAAGTGTAGCTCTAATGACGATGAAAGAGGTCCGGCTGTCAAAAGAAATGGTATCTTAGACCTGGCTCCTAGTTGGGGGCCTGTGTGGCATGCAATAGTAAAAGCAGGATCGGCACGCTGGCCTGGGCGTCTCCATACGTCCCTAGTCAGCATGATTCCAACCTGATCGAGCCAAGCACCACTGTAATCTGGCTCGACAGCGTGCAGGTGTGAGTGGCAGGTGGCGTACCAGTCGTAACAAGCGTAAATTTCGCTCTATCAGTCGTCTGTGAATGGTCATGGTGGACACTCGTGTGCGAGTCTACACCACGTTTGATGGTTGATAACGATAAATCAGGTGCTGTTACAGCTGATCTCACAATCAATATGTCCTCTGATCTGATGTGGCCCTAGGTCCACCGCTACCATCATGATACTGAAGTCTAGCATTGTCCGCTAATTCTTGCCACCATCTGCAAATGTTCGCATCGCTTCGACCCATATGATGAGCGATTCTCCGATTTGCCCATCCTGCCTCTTTCAATCTAATGATACGACTTATTTGAAAATCTGACATTTGCTCGTAATGAGCTCAAATCCTGCGAAGAGGCATTTTTTTCAGTCGTTGAAAGGTATCGTAAATCACAATGAAACAGAAATTTTGATCATCAGATTGAGAATCGCTTTTAATAGACACCTGCTGAGTGTGCAGTTCCGATGTGCTGTAGCTCCTGCTATTCATTCAATGGACACCAAATTTTAATCAATTGCATGATCGGTACAAATGGCATTGCATACGAAATTGAGCAATTCCTTCTTGGTACTTTTTTTTGTTATAGGGTGTATATGATTAGTTTTATTCCTTGTCCAATATATATATATACAGAACGATGTTTAATATTAATTTGTAAGTAGCTTTTTTAGAAGTTCGGTTAGTTTGATAAAAGAAATGTATAAAAAAATGTGCAACTGTATTGTATGGGGAAAATGAGATTTGAATATTTTGTGACCCTAAATTTCATTCCCAATGTAGCGGAAACAGAGGAAGTAATTTAACTTTTGACTTCCAAATGACTTTCATTCCAATTTTAGAAGTTACACTCATAGAATACCATATATAAAGTAGAATTATTGTCTGAAGAGATTTGCACATTGAACTTAGCACATATTTGGCAAAGAAACGAGTCCAGTTGCAAAGAGAGCATCTGTTTAAATGTAAAATTTTTAGTAAAATACATAATATACGCTATCTTCGGCTTTATTTTAATTTAAACAACTCCTATTTACAATTTTATCTTTAAACTAAAATGTATTCCACCTGTTGAAGTTTTTAGAAAATTCTAAAAAAAATAATAAACTTAGATACAAAACGTAGAAAGGCTCGTATGTACAAATTATCTTAGATTTTAGAACAACAGTCGCAGAATCTTAGAACTTCATGGACCACTAAATGTATGATTTTATCTTTGATGGACCACTAATACTATTGACCACTTTATGGAGAACTTCTATATGTGTATATAAAACCACTAATATATATTTTTTTCATTTTCCCTATGGGCTGCATATTAGCAACTAAGCCTTTACAGACACGGCAAATCCATAAGAGTGGAAGCCGTTTCATTGGTGGAACTACCTAGTGTTGCGGCGTCCACTACCAAACTGTGTGATTTGAATTAAATCAATAAAACTCTTTGATTAATATATAGTGGACCACCACAACTATATTCTCACTTATTTACATTCTTTCCATTTACATTTCCATATAACTGAAACGAAATTCACGATAAGTGTATTATATCAGTGTAAATAAACATATTTTATTTTTTATTATTTCAGAATGTATTTCGTTTGTTTATTTTCAGTAAATTAATAATATTTTTAAGTAAACTTTTGTTTTCGACTTTTAAATATGCTCGTGCCCCCTCGTAGGGTTATCACGTCCTCCTAAGGGCCAGGGAGGGGACGAACTTTTATGGATCAACATGCCATTTGTTTCTAAAAAAGTGTTTATTGAGGTACAAACGTGCCGTCAAATAACTTTTACTTGAGATTATTGGGAAAATATTAAAACTAAATACTAACAACACAAAACTCTTTATTTACTACGAAAAATTATCTTTTGCACTGTATAGTTGTAAATGTTTTAGTTATACGTGTAATTTTCAAATTAAAGTAAACATTAATGTGAATTCTGTTTCAGATTGGATGACAAATAATTTATATTAAAATTGTAACATGTTACTTTTCCTGAATTGAAGTCATCTGCCAAACGGGTTTTAAGCAATTAATTATTTTTGCTGTGGTTCACTTTTTTGACGAGATGATTTGTGATTTGTTTCAAAATGCCGTTTTACAGACGCGCAATGTTCTGCATACTATTATAAACAAACACCTCTTTGTCGCGTTTACTAATAATGCCATATTCATCAAATTTGAAATTCTCTGTTACACTTACTATCTTGCACTTTTTGTTCCTTGCTGAACTTGTCATTCAAATAACAGTTAAAAATCGCAAATATAACACAACTTTAAGATACAGTTTTGTCAATGAAATTGACTATGCTATGCGTGCATTATTAGTAATTGTAATCCATGACCTAACTAAGGCAAAATAATAACGAACGATTGAGCTCCCAGCCGTTCCGTGACCGATCACTTGAGATTGTTCAAAATACTTTATAGTGAGCTTTGTTATTTTGAAATAAAAGGCAAACCATTTTGATCATTGGCGTATCCAAAATATTGTGTCACGTGCCATTAATGGCCCGTGTGCCACTGGTTCGCCATCCCTGTCATAGGAGATCACCCCCCATAGTTTGAGAAACGTTGTCTTAGTGAATAATTTATATTCCTAAGTAAGAAGAAAAAACTTTACGATCAAATGAAACAGAAAAGTCTAAAGAACAAGTATATAAATACCTTCCACGGTTTTCTTTTTTACATTTATTATCTTCGGACACCAATTGGGTAACGGAAAGGGGGCGTAAACATGTCTTCTCTTAAGGGAAAGCGATTTACAAAACAATCTAGAATATAAAACTGTATTTATTCTTTCAGTTCGACGCACTAACTGTCTTATTGGGACTAGACGCTGGCGAAAAACACTGCGACACTTCTTTTCCATTCTGTTTCGTAGACTTCCCGCTTTCCTTTTCTTTTTATTTTGTTTCGAAAAGAAGAAATAAATACAAAAAAATCAATGGATTCAATTGCATGCTGTCTTAGTAAAATTGTTGGAGTTTTCTGAAATACTTTTACTCCAAAAATAAAATTTGGAATATAAAAGGATAGTTTTTTATTCTGGTATTTTTTTGTTCGTCGAATTTAAGGATTGCCTCTTGGGTCTTAGACAAAATGATTTATATTGATATAGTTATATCAAACTTTTAAAATGAATGATGGGTCTGGGCAATCCATTTTAACTGTCAGAACCAAATCGAACTTTTATTTGTCAAAAACAAAGAAAATCAAAAAATATTGTATAATAATGCTTTTTTTACATTATTATTAAAATATTTAGAGACATAAATGGTAAAATATAAAAATAGGAAATAAGATTTACCGTACAAAACAGTATTTAGACTATTATTATTATTTTTAAAAAAGGCATTTCACACACATGGAAAACATAATCTATCATAAATGACGTATGAGAAAATTCCTTCTGAATCTATAATCTATCTTCGTTTTGAATCCTAAATTTAACAAACTTTATTTCTTTACGAAATTTTGTGCAAAACATTGAAAGGGCAAAAAAGCTATTAAAAATATTTACATTTCCCTTTCTATAAATCCTATTTGAATGAAAACTAAGAAGTTAGTCTCTGAAATAAAAATAAGCACATTACATATTTATTTCAACTCTAGCATTCTAAATAAAATTTAGAGCTTCTTCTTGTATAATATGTAGTGGTGGCCAAAAGTCCTGCACACAAATGTTTTTGACTAATTTTTGTTTTCAGCTTAATTTTTCGTTATGAAAATATCGTACTCTCTTAACTATTGATATTGATTCTAATGCACATATTTTGTTCATGATGATTTCAAATTTGTTTGTATAATTTATGTAAATAAAACAATTTTATTGCAATTTAAAAAAAAAACTGTTGTTATTTTGTACAATGAGTTCTTCACACCTTTTAGGACATCACAAATTTATTAATCGACAAACTAAACGATAACGAAAATGGCACACAGCATAAACTAAGATTATCTCATACATCCGGTGTGGTCCCCATAAAAGGAGTGCGTGGGGGAGAAGCCGGAAAAACGCGTGGGCGCATCGCTCAATTATCCTTACACCAGAAAAAAAATAGTTCACTCGCTTCAACTCAATGAAAAACATGATGATACAAGCACACGGTCACTGTAAAAAAAACCTAAATATTGTTTTTCCCAACCAATGAAATACTCCATTATTCAAACTAATCAGAGAGCAGTGACGAAGAATTGAAAGCAGAATTTGAAGCATGTGTAAGTGTATTGAAAGTACTTATGTGTTGCAATTTGAAATACGAGAGGGAAAAATATTAGAATTATATACAGATGTTCATTTTTGACTGTTACGAAAAGAAACAAACTAATACTTTTGAAGGAAGAAGTTTATTCTATGCACCAAATTGCGGCTGAAGTAACATTGATCTTTCCAAAATCTTTAAAAATATATTCTGAAACAAATTCTTTTGCTGACGGTAAGTGATCTTCGACAACCACTGTATTTTCCTTTAGTTTTAGTCAAAAGCACGTGAAAAAGACTCTATACTTGTGGTTTTAAGCATCGACTTAGAAGAAACCCCTTTATTTAATAACAAACCTCTAGAGAAAATGATAGCACACACACCGTACTACGAATACCTAAGCTTCTCCTTCAGCAAACAGATAAGATCAACATATAAATGGTAAAATAGTTTAAATATTTCTTCTTAAGAAATAGTTTTCTCTCTTCTTTTTATTTTTATTTAGTCATCTTATTAGTTTCTGGTTTGTGTTGATAACACGTCAGAACGACTCAAAGCAACAAAACAGAAATCAAACCATCAAACTTTTACTGGTTGCCTTGAGCTTTAAGAAATGTAACTTTCTTGCTACACTTTTCATTTATCTTTGATGCATAGTGATAAAGCAGTAGCTTTTCATTGACAAGACTGAAATTTGAGGATGAAATGTATTTGGAATAAAACTCTTAACAGTGATATCATGTTAGTGTATTTAGAATTTTAATAAGGAAATTTCCCTAAATTTCAATATCGTAGTACCTTCAAGATAAGGAGAATGCTCTAATCTGCAATCGCTTTCCGAGACAAGTATTATTCCATTCCTTGCTAGACAACAGAAAATAAAAAGGTCGGAGGGGAATACTGTAAATGAAAAAAAAAAACTATATTTATCAACGAACGTTCAGAAAAAAAGAACGTTAGAACATATCAATTTTCATCTTTAGCAAATAGATAATAGCAACATTTCAAATAAAACGTTGTCTAGATAAATATTACTTCAATCTTTCTTTAAAGAAAAAAAAACCTTACATTTTTTTTTTATTGGTTTCATTTATGTACTATACTTTAAAAGGATTTTGGAGAAATAAGAGCTAGAACGATTCAAGTGTGTGAGCTAGAAGTTGAAATATTAGATTTCCAATACTTATTACGAGTTTTGCGAAAGAGTACTTTTTCTTGATACATTTTCATCTCTCTCATTTATGACCATATATATATATATATATATATATATATATATATATATATATATATATATAGTATCATAAAATGAAAAAAATACACAGTATAATAAAATTGATAGTACAAAATTATACCACTAACAAAACTAGAAGATTTAAACCAGATTTCAAGAAACACAATATAAAAAATGATGGAAAAATATATTGTACTAGAATTAACTAAGTGTATGTATAACGTGAAACAGAGTTAGAACTTTAAAATGTAAGAAACCAGAAGAGTCAATGGACTAAAATGAAGACCTACTATGATTTCTAAAGCTGCTGCTGAATTAAGACCAGCAAAATTAGGGTTAAATATATTTTACGGAACTAACACTTCCCCGTTCAGCAGAAATTTTTAACATAATAGAAAAATATAACCAATTTGAAAAGTTAGGCCTAAAACCAACCACGTGTAATTTGCAACCGACTGAAAAATAAAATAAAATTAATATAAAATATGAAAGGAAATGAAAATTTAACAAGATAAAAATAAAAAAATAAATATTGGGGAAAAAACTTAAGTGAAAAGATGCAATCCACAAGATAGCGGAAAAAAGGCTACTACATTCGAAAGCAACCACGCTAAGTGATGCTAAAAATTTCGTGTTAAGTGGGAAAAAACAGAAACAAAAATTAGTGGCGCCACCTAGATAGTTTTATTGTAATTAAACTAATCAAACAAAAACAAATTGAAATTAATAAAAAAACAGAAGGAGAAAAAAAATCGAACATTAAAAAGGAGAATTAGAGAGATAACTTAGAAATATATTTAAAAATGAATTTACTTGGATAGTTGTATTCCAAGCAATTATTGCAGAACAACTTATAATTTTTTTGTTTAACATCATTATCTGTGACTAAATCGTTGTTTCTTTTTATAAAATTTAAGATAATATTTTAAAAATAAATAGGTGTAGGTTACTACTCCAAAAAGACATTTTAATAATGTTAAAATCAAAAGAATCTCTTTTATCAAAAATATTACTAATTAGTATATGATTCTTAAAACTCCAATCTGCAGCCTTTAAATATATATAAAGACTGTGGATTGGAGTTTTTCCATTGCAAACTTAGTACATTCTTAGAAGCTGGTATCTCTTTTTAGTGCGGCACCACATAGGTGGATACCGATCGCCGCAGGTAATTTTGACGCCCAATTTCCTGTCTAGAGGGAGGCACCTGGGCTCCGAAGGTGCGATCCTGTAGTAGGATTTAATTACGCCGAAAGCACCCATGCCAAACAGGCAGTCTAGGGATCTTTTTACATGCTATATAATCATACGACATGGCCGCTGTCGATTTTCTGCATCACAAAAATCCACCGATTTGGGCCGGGGTCTAACCCGCAACTTTAGATGCAGAAAGCCAAATATATAAAGGCGTGCTTATCAATGACATGTTCAAATTTTTGGGAGCCGTGGGTAACCTAGTGGTTACCCACGCCAGACCGAAAGGCCTGGGTTCGATGCCCGATGCCACAATATATCCGCCGAGTGCACATGGAGTACGTGCTTGTTAAATCAGTGGGTCCGAATGGTGTCGCCATCTATCGTGAGCAAAATCGTACTGTCACTTTCATGGGCTCAAAGCTTCGGCTAACGACAGGCGTATCTCTAGCCCGTTGCCATGATGAATTTCGTGGGCCTCCATCTGACTACGTTAGGCAGGTGGCATAAGTAACAACAACAACAGTTCAAATTTACTTTGAATTTTCCAAACTAAATGCATAGGCAAATAACTGAAAGTTATACTTTCAAGCTATAATATAAATAATTCTAAAAAAGAATAATAAAATTTTGAATTTAATTAAAATATATTTTATTGCCATAACTTTAAAACAAGAAAAAATGGTTTTGTTGCTGTTTTTCTTATTGATATTTCAGTTTCCTAAGGCATTTTCTGAATTATTCGTGTAGAACATTCAGATTAATGTTATAAATTCAGAAAAACTGTTAACCTTTCAGATAATCACTGTAAAAATAAGAAACATTTCTTAATTTTAGTTTATACATTTTCTTAACTCAAGCATAAAAAAAACTTAAAGTGTCATACAAAATTTACGTATAGCATAAGTTAAAATCAATTTTATGATGGGATTAGTTAGGTTAAAATATAATAAAAGTGAGAGTAATTATATATGTATATTAGAACACAACACTAGCATCAAATCAGATAACACTAAATTAATAAAAACAAATTGTTATGTGAAACTCCTATATTGTTATTGGACTCCCAACAACTAGGAGACCCTCAAAAAGGCTTCAAATATCGATTTTTGTTTTTAAAAATCTTCCAAATTGAGCAGCAAGGTTTTGTAAAAAGATATAATTATTCACACCTTGTACAGAGTCTTGATAAAATCTTATGACTAAATATTAATCCTTTTGAAGAAAGAGAGAAATTTATTTTCTCCTAATACCTTTTCCCCTGCCTTCCTTTTTATTTCTTCAGAATAGCTTTTTCTGATTTCTAAGAGATAAAGCATCAAGGAACAAGACAGGAACTGACGCACCAAAAATTTATTAGCTACTCTGATTCTTTGAGAGAAGATGCTTTCTCTGCACTTTTACACTGGATCAAGGTGAAAGAGATAATTGATCAGGGATAGCTTAAACCTCCTGTACGCGTAAGGTATGAAACATACTTATATTGCATTTATTTTGGTTTCCACTAATGTTGCTTTGTTTAGTATTTTCACCGGAAAATCGAAATATTTTTAAATACTTATTCTTTCGTGTTTTTAAGGCATAAGCAAAATATTTTTAGTCAAAGAAAATATAGAAATTAAATTTGTAACTTAATTTATCCGACTAACATAAAATTGTAAATTTTATGATTTGATTTTGCAGGCCATCTTTATAAAAATACGAAGTTCATTATTTTTCTTTAACGAGAGCAAAAACTACAAGCGTTTTAGTAAAAGCAGATGCCATTCCTTTTAGCTAGATATGTCATACTTTAAAACGCTTTTTACTCGAAATGTGTTTATTTTAAATGCTCAAACGGGGACAGTGATTGCTCAAAAAGTTTTGAAAATAATGAACTGAAATTTTTTGTGTAGTTTCTGTGTAATAGTGGAAGTGTTTTAACTTTCAGATTTATCAATCACTGTTTTGTTACAAAATGTACAGTCCCTTATGTGAATATAATCACTGTTTTTTAAGCAATTTCACATAATAACTAAGATAAAGTGCTCTAGTTTTTGTAAAAATTAAAAACGCAATTATCCTGAAGGTCATTTAAAAATGAATAACATATCAGCTTTGAAAAATAGAAAATTTTTTCAAAAACTTTTGGTGCAGAATGGGCCACGTTTGTGTGTGTGTTTTTTTTTTTTTTTTTTTTTTGTAAATTTTTCCTTATTTTTTTCCCATTTAAGTTAAAATAATTTCTTTTTCTCTTCTTAATTTTAGCATATTTTTCTTAAAACCTACTAAGGAAATATGAAAACCACAAAAAAAATCCCCATTCCTCCTTTATTAAAAAAAAGTTGTCGCTAGTAGTCGGATGCCTTAAAATAATTGAGTTTTACACAAAAAAAAAGTTTTAATATTGTTATTAAATAATAATTCAGACATGAATTTTCAGTTCTCCATTTTCAATCTTGGGAATTCTCATTACATCATCTTTCCTCTATGGTTATCTAACAGTAGTTGTGCATCGCCTGTTGTGTCATCTTTTTACAATGATGAGTTTAATTTTAAGAAATATAATATAAATTTAGTCCATTTGATTAATCCAAAAATGTAGAAAATTTATTAATGGTACGAGAGTGAGTCGGAAAAAAAGTTTCCTCTGTCGATTGTGATCAGAGTTGACTATGAAAGTCAAAGCATAGAATGAAACATTAAAGATAAGACATAGCTATAGTTTTCCGCATAAGTACGAGGTAGATTGAGACGTTTGTCACACCGCTTGATAAGCCTCAAGTGGTATGACCACCGCCGGACCCAGCAAGGAAAATCAGGGTTTTACATTCGGAAGAAGCGTTTACTTTTGCGTGCACTTTTTGGAGGTTGGAATCATCAATGCTTCGTGGTACTTTGACACCATGTCGAAATTAAAAGAGGTGATTCGAAGAAAGGGGTTTGGGCTTCTCAAATCCGGCGTTCTGTATTTGGATGGCAATGTGAAACAACATTCGGAGACGGAACGCCAAACCATATTGTAACTCTTGTTTGGGAGTGCGTACCATACAGTCCTAATCTCTCATTTTACGGACTTTCATCTGTTTTCGATTTTGAAGAAGAGTCTCGCCGGAAGGCGCTTTGAAAGCTCTGCTGAAGTCAAACAAGCCATTAAATGCTTCTTCCGGATGCAAAGCTTTGAGTTTTTCCTGGAGGGCTTTTTGAAGCTTATCAAGCGATATGATAAATGTCTCAATGTACTTGGTACTTATGTGGAAAAATAAAGATATATCTTGTATTTAATGTCTCATTCTATTCTTTGACTTTCATACCCAATTCCTTCAGCAGTCGATAGGGAAAACTTATTTTCCGACTCATCCTCGTACTTTATTAAGGAATTGCACTCAATAGCACCCATGGTCGAAAGTCCCCCAACTCAAGAAAACACCACTTGATTCTTCTGATTTTGACAAATTTGTTAACAAAAACAGTAAAAAATAAATCATTGAATTAATAATTATCATTAATTAACAAAATAAATTGTTAATTACAAGTACTTAATTAAATTTTACGTTATATAAATATGATTATCGAAAAAAAAACTCATGGGCTTTGGGGGGTGTCCGGCACCCCCTTGTGTGCGCCACTGATTGCACTCAAAATAAAATATTTAGAATTTTTTTAAGAAATTCATTTATGATGGGTATATTTTTAGCATAATTGTCTCAAAACTTTAATTCTCGTTTGGAGGTTTATATTACACTTTTCAACAACTCTTTTGTGTTATCTTTTTAATTTTCTCATAAAAAGAATCATAGATATTTCATTTCATTGGTATACATACCGTAAAATCCGCGTATAACGTGCACTTTTAAGGAGAAAATTAGATTGAAATTTACGGGTACGTGTTATACGCCCGGTATAAAAATGAGACCTTTAAAAATAAAAAAGTAAATAAATGAGCATAGAAAAAATTAGATTTTTACATATATCGAAATATTGATTATTAAAAGAAATGTAATTTCTTATGAACTTACAGCGTTGCAGTTCTAGAAGTATACTATTTTTTTCTAAGGCTTGAAATAACAACTCGAATAAATGACTTCAAAACATAAGAGTTTTGAGGTTTCTTCGTAAAAAAGGGGGCTCGAGTTATACGGCGACTATACCTAAAAATTAAAAGTTGCAACTTGAAAGAATAGGTGCACGTTGCATGTCGAATTATGCGGAATATATCTTTTCTCTTATTGTTTACTAGGTACGCAATAAGCTATATAGTACGCAAAAAACTCTTTTTTAGAAAAAAAAGTATATTTTCATAAAGTAGTTTATTTGAACGTCAATTAAAATTTTAAATATTTTGTATTCATATCATATAATTTTGACAATATTTTATGAACATAAAAAAAGTAATTGTTTATTATAGAAACCAAGAAAAGTTTATATTAATGTTCTTCCTCTCCTTAAAAAAGAATGTATAATGTATTGTATGATTCTTCAACATTTTTTTTAAATTTAAAAAACTATACCGCAATGGTTAGTTTATGCCATTGTCAATTAGCTTCTTTTTTCTTGTAAAAAGTTTTAGTCTGTACCTATTTTATAAATTTACTAACAAATTTTTAGTGATACTAATTCTAATAATTCCATTTCTTTATGGCACTGCAAGTAGTTTCGATACTTCATTGAACACCATTGACAGCAACGGGAATTTGTTTTTCTTTAGTCGTCATTTGTAACATTTTCAATTGTTTAAATGTACTGCTTAACACATAATTTATTAAAATATTCCAAAAACCATAAAAGAAAACTATTTAGAAAAATAATTCGAATTTATCTATTCAGCTTTACTATTCGGAAAATATTTTCTCTTCTATCTCATTCCACACTCACACTTTTGTCCTTCAAAAAAATGAAATAAAATAAAAAAACTCTCTAATCATTGCGAAAAACAAAGTTCATTTATTTTTTATATATTTGATACTTGATTACAAGGAACAGGAAAATTGAAAAAAATATTTTTCGTTTACTTTTACAATTATTTACAGTATATTTTATAACCAAATATTTACAGTATATTTTTACTATTATTTACAATATATTTTCTAACCAAATATTTACAGTATAGTTCATTTAATAATAGCAAACTTATAAGTATTAATATTTTATTCAGTATTATGTCGTGAATAATTTATAATTAACTAAGTTATTACTTTTTGTCTAGAATAGAGTATGTTTACATCAATTGTACACAGTTTGTTTTCATTAATATTTACCTCCCATTTTTAACTACATATTTTTTTTTATGATTTATGTATTATCACTTACTTTTTATCGTATTTTCGCTTAAGCACTAAAAGTTTATCAGTTCAGTTTTATTGTGAAATTAAGGCAATAATTAAACATGTATTTCTGATTTTAAGCCTATCCACGTATAAGCTAAATATATCGTAATTAGTTAAAAAATTTACCCAAACTGGAAAGCCGTATATAAGCCAAATTAGAAGGGCAGACAATTAGACTCTTGCAATTTTTCAAATTTGTCACCATGAGGATAAAATGTTGTCAAGCGGGTTAAACCGGTGTAATATTTACAATAAAATGGATGCAAAGTAAATCACCAGACGCTAGTGATGATATTTTTATTATTATTCACCCCACCTGAGGTTAACACCCTCAATCATTTGTTACCTTCTACTACAATTTGTACTTGTCACACTTTCTGCGACATTTGTTTGTTTATTTTGAACGCGAGAAGAGAAATTCATACATATAAATATCAGGCAGAGACATACACAACCACAAATGAATTCTGCGTACACCATTAACACACACTTAAACGTTTGCAGAAAATTTTAACAGAATGGTTGCTCGCCTTTATTAAATATATGAAAAACAATTTTGGGAATGGATGTAAAAATTTAAGTGCATTAATTATTACATTATAATTAGGCAAGTTGTTTAAATGAAAAAAAATTACAAATGATCATAGACCAGCGTTTCACGCCCTGAAGGAAGAATTCGGCACATTGTTCATCACATAATATTCAGATACTGCAAAGAGTGAATGGGTGCTTCTTTTACGAATTATTCAGAAACTCGGATTCGACACTGATAATGAAGGGTTTATATAGCTTTTTGTTCTTCCTTTTACAATAAAACTTCAATTCAAAGCTCCAAAGTTCAACGATTACAATCATCGATAAATGGTTGATAGTATTTTTAAGACGTTATTTTTTATGACTCTCATTGCGTCGTTTAACAAAGCACTATAAGCTGATCCCTTACTTCAACTCTGAAAAAGTTCCAAAAATTCTAGGATTATGAACAGAAACATACTGTAAAGCTTTTTGAAATAAGGGTGTTTACTCTAAGCGTACATCTGTATAAAATATTGGAAAATGGCAGAAGAAATGTATTTGCACGTATTTGAAAATAAATTTTACCCAAAGCACATATATATGTAGTATGTTCCAAAATTTCGCGTACAAGGAGTAAAGAGCCTTACCCTGAATATTTCACACAACACTGAAGTACATCCACCTTCAAAGTACTCACCTTGGGTGATGATACACTTCTGCCAGCATTCGCTTAGCTTCTGGAAACACAGCTGCAAACTATTTTTTGCAACCTTCCGTAAGGTCTCCTGTGATGCTGCTTTCATCTTATCTGGTGGTATAAAATGGCGTCTGCGTAAATGTTTTTTAACTGATGGGAACAAGTTAAAAGCGGGGTAAGGTCCGCTAAGTAGGGAGGATGTGAAAACACATTAGGGTGATAATAATAAAATAATATAAAATCACAAAAACTGACGTTGCTAGGCGCACGGCTTCATCAGCCCCTGGTACCCGAAATATGAAGAAATCGCCCTCGCCCTTGACATTAAATCCTAGGGCGAGTGACGAAAGGCAGATTGAAGAAAGAAGGGTGTGTTAAAACCCATCGTGTGGACATAACACCGAAATTATTTTTAATTTGCATCTAAGAAATCCGTTCGCCTAACGGAGTGTTAATCGTTGTAACTGTTTCAAAAAAAAAAAGACGTTTTTTTTTAAATCTATAGAAGTCGTTAGAATCTATAGAATTTTTATTGTAATGTTTTGGAAGGAAATGAAAGTTAACACTTCTATAAAATGTAAGAAGTAATAATTGAAATTATTCTGTACATTTTACATGTATCTTTAGTTATCAAAAAACAATTTCTTCCAAAATTTCTTTTCTTTTATTTATAAAAAGGCAATAGTAATTTATATACGAATAGTTATCACTTGGTCTTTTACATTAAAATCTCACTTAGAAGCAACACGAGGGGTATTGGCAAAAGACCTCGTAGTTTTAAATCTGTGCTATGCAACAAGGACAATGTTTCGTTAAAAAAAAAACAAGCAAAAAAATCAGCCACCACACGCAAATTTTCTACTTTATATGTAAGTTTTTTACTGCAGAAAACTTTCTTCATATCCTAGCGTTTATGTAAGCTTTTATATTTCTTTTTTCTTTTCCCTCTTTGGTCTCTCATGCTCTCGATCGATGTCGACGACACATTTTTTTAAACATTTTCGATTTATTTTATTTAGAAAGTGAAGAAAAGTTTTCCCTTCTTCCAAATAGTACGATACAGAATTTCTTGCTTTTTTTAAAAAAAAAAAATCTGAAAATGAAACGTGGGTTTTTACGCTTGGAATGATTTCGGGAATAAATGGTTTGACTTGGCGAGGGAAGAACGGTTTTATTTTCAGCCATCCGAACTGTTTATGAAACTCAAAATACTTTCAGTTCTCTTTCTTTTAAATGCAGTGACATGTTTTCGAAATTTAAATCAAATGGAGATCAGAAAGTTTTCCGATGAAGTATCTTCTTTTCCAAAGCAGAAATAATTAAATTTAGGCATTATATATATGTGTGTGTGCTTGCATGCGTGCGTGTACGCTCTTGAAGAAAATCTATTTCGTAATTTTAGTGGACTTTCTTGATATTTAACTCTCAACTAGGCACGCGACCTTTCAGATGCATAGTAAAAATATTTTCGGTGCTTTGTCCCCATTGTGGGTTTGAATACGCTCCACCTTTTTTATCGGCCTCTTCTCACTCGCCATAGGATTCAATGTCAAGGTCGAGGGCGGTTTTTTTCATATTTTGGGTGGCAGGGGCCATTGAATCTGATAGATACAGAGTGTCAGATAACGCATGATGTTTTAGTTTAATGAGTTTTTATGATTACAATTTCAACAAATTTAATTTTTCCCCTGTAAAATAGGAAGTTTTCAGCTTTATACGAAAATAATTCGAAACATGTAGTATATAACTTCTGTTTGATGGTTTTTTTTTGTTGGTGGAAGATGAGATACATCTGAGGGTTGCTACACGCCTAGCCAGTGACTTTGTATTTTATTCAATCTTCAAAGTAGCTGGAATTAACCAAAATATCTATACGGAAATCAAAATCACTCAGATCCCCATTCATATATCTAGGAAACCTAGACCATGATTTTTTGAAAGAATACCTGCGAAAACGGTCTGAGTGTAACATTCACCTGTCTCGTTCATTTTGACTCAGTATTGAAGAAATATCCGATATACAAAGCCCTATTCAAGACAAAAAAAACTAAGAGAAACATCACTAGGAACTTGAAGAAGGTACTGTTCCCTATTGTCAGGTCGTTCATTATTGAAAGGTGAGTTGTATGAAGACTGCAACAAGGCATCTTAAATTGTAAACAGTGTTACACGGTGATAACTGACCATTATCTTTTTGATGTTTTATTGTACAAATATCTTAATTCCTGGTTCTATTTTAAATATTATTTTATGTCAAATATATGTTATTGTCAAATCTGACTAAAAATGATTAAATTATCTCCAGACGTAAGCATGAAATGATGCATCTGAGAGATGCCATGCGTCTACGGATGAAACTTTTTGACGCTGGTTAAAATGCTACAAAATGTATCTCTGATTAACATTTCTCATGAACGTAAACTCGTACTCATTTTCAGGCTATAAAGTAAGCAAACTTTCATTTTCATAAACAACATCTGAGGTTTGGCGTAGCATTTGCGACTTTCCAAGAAGCGTAAAAAATTCATCTGAGACGTCTAAGATCTAATGAAACATGACCGTACTATCTAACCATGAAATGGGTTTGTCGCTGCACGCAACAGCAACTCGTGTTGCGAACAACGTAAATACCATCTAACTTTCTGTAACTAGATAGATTCAGGAAGATCTACGTGCACGCCGAAGAGGATGTAGTCAACACAGTTGAACGTAAGAGGGCACAGTCCAGCTTATTAACCAGTTGACTATTCGAGACAATTTCTCCTCAGCACTTGACATCCGAAGCCGGTTGCCTCGTTGAGTAGGTGGATCTGTGGTCACCCAAACCATACGAACAGATTGCATGAAGTACAGTTAAGTGCACAGATATCAGCAATACGAACACCATTGGCCGCTGAACAAGACGCCTGGCGTAGTGTCACCATCACCGTACCTGGATCCACAAATAGCATCCGGTATAGCTCATGGATGAAATTTGGTTCTGTCTGTTCAGGTATAACGTCCGTCGACGTGTATGGCAGTGACCTGGAGAACTGTACGAGCCAACCCATTTCACCAATCGTTAGATCGGTCGTACACAAAGCATTATGGTTTGGGGTGGCATAATGCTTGATCACAGGATGCCTCTGGTACATGCTTACAAAGGGACAGCCGTTTTACAACGGACCGCTAAATCTCACAAGTTGTAAAAGCTGATGTTCTGCCCATGTTGCAGGGTACATCCCACAAGATAATGTCAGGTCAACAACGTAGCTGGATTTGACATCCTTCCCTATTTGGTAAATTGTCCAGGTCTGAATCACATTGAACGTCTGTGAGATCTCATTGGGCATGACGTAAATCGCGGACCACTGGCACAAACAGTAGATGTATCTTGGCAATGATTGTTATAAAGGCACTGAGGTCTGTATAACTTCTCGAGGTGGACATAAATACTAAATAAATTGGTTTTTATAATGATTTTATTTGTCTGTTTTTAAATCCTTTTCATATCCACTATCATTGCAAAATTCGAGCGGTCCACAAAACTATAAGCGAAGTAAAATGTTCCAAAGTAACGAAGCGAATGATTATGTAGTATCCTTACGAATTAGTTAAACAATCCATATAATTGATCGACAACACAATTTTAAATATAGTAATTTTTAATGACAAAGAAACTTGCCATGATGCAAATAACATTCTACAAATCAAGTTACACTCTTTACATTTCAGGTACTGAGGTGCGCACAGTAGCGCCCTCGCATGGCCAATATTTCGGCACACGGGCAGAAAATTATAAGAAATCATTGTTGCCTTACATTTAGGTTAGCACCATAGCAGCAATCGATTGCAAACAGAATTTACGATTAACGAACTTTTCCAAAACTTCATATTTTCAATTAACTATATGACTATTATGCAAGTTGTATTCATATTTGATAAATTTTAATAATTAATTTACGTTAGAAATTAAATTGATTTCCACAACATGGAATCCTAAAAGCGCTTTGCTTATATTAGAAACATTAATCAAGTTAAGTAATGTAATTATTACACGGATTCTCTGAATTATTGAGGGGTATTGCAAAGAAGCTATACATTTTCTATAATGAACGCCATTCAGAACACTTAAATTTCACAATTAATTATTAATATATGCGGGGAAGGAGAGAAATAATTCATTAACTATTTTGTATATTGAAAATGATTAAAAAAGTAAATTAAGTATATAGTCTTATTCAGCCACATTAAATTCTAAGAGCAAATAATATTAAAAATTTGTTTTTTAAAAAATAATAAATGAATTTAAAATTAAATTATTTGTCAGTTAAATCCTCTCGAAATTCGAAGTATTATTACTCTCTAATTCTTATGCAGATGTATAATACTTCCCGTTTTCTTGCACTTCCATATTTCCTTTTTTTATTTTTGTAAATATATTTTTATCTTAAAAATTCTGATTTATACATTTTATTACTATTAATTATCTTCATGATATTGACATTAAAAGTTTATGTAACCAAATGTATTTGAAAGTAAAAGTATTTATTCAAAATGTACAGGAAATTGACTTATAGAATTCCGACTCTTTGAAAACACGATTGATATTTATAAAAAGTATACAAATTAAAGAATATATATTTATCGTTGAAATTCAAGTCATTGTTATAAATCTGTTGTATTTTTATTCAGAGTTTTTTATAAATTTATTTTTCTTCTTTTCAAGTATTTATTTAAATAGTATTTAATGAGAATGTTGAGAAATCAAATGAATAAAAACTAAACGGTTTTAAATTAATTTTTGAAAAAAAAACACATAAACAATCTGTTTATTTTAAAACAAATATATTTTGACATGCACGCATTATTATGACAGCAGAAATATTATGAAGTGATTATACAAAACTGTTGTGTGTGTAAAAAATTTCAACATCATGAAGAGAGAGAGAGAGAGAAGTCATCACAATTAACTGAAATGTAATACAGAAATGACTTGTAGTGGTACAAATGAATGAATACATATTCAAAGAAAAAAATCAGTAATGAATGCCCAAAATAGTATTTGATGTAGCCACCACGCGCTGCAATAAGTGCTGCTGTACGACGAAGCATGGAATTAAACAAATGTCGAATGCCTGCTTGTGGAAGATAATTCCACATTGCTTGTGTGCCAATCCAAATTTAATTTTTTGAAGCTGTAGGACGTGGATCACGAGCGAGACGCCGATAAATCAAATTCCATTCATTTTCAATAGGCTACACATTTGGGGCATAATCAGGCCAAGGAAGAAGTTGCATGTGGTGGGCTGAAAATAAGTCTCGAATATTCTTTACAACATGTGGGCGTGCTTTATCCTGCTGAAAGATAGCTCCAGGGATGCCTTGAAGGAAGGTCACGACTTCGAGCTGTAGCACTTCACGGACGTACCTGTTGCTATTGAGATTACCCTCAATTCGTCGCAAATTGGATCGTCCATGATACGAAATCGCATCCCTAACCATAACTCCGGATGTTAGTCCTCTATGTCCTGCCCTAACGTACTATGGAAGGCAGTGTTCACCGGCATAGCGTCTAACACGAATGCGGCCATCATGGTCCAACAAATTGAAATGTGATTCATCTGAAAAGACAACTTGGTGCCAATTAGCTTGCCAGGCTGTGTGCTCATGAGCCCATTACAGACGCAGCCGTCAATGGTTTGCCTTGTGGGGGATACGGTAAAAAAGAACCGTTGCCCTCAGTCCACGGTGCAGCAGACATCGACGAATTGACGAAGATGACATTAATGCACTTGTAGCAGTAGACCAACGTACTGCCAACTACCTGGAGGAAGCGGAGTACAGTGACTTACTGCCCTGCGACCAAGTGTCTATCATTGCAAGTTGATGTGTGTGTGTCACCTTCCTCTTCCCCTCTGAGTTTTTCAAGTTGTTTGGGGTTCGTGGTCTACTGCTTCCATATTCACATCACTGTGGAACTCTTATGGTGCACACGAGCTGTCAGTCTGTCTGGAAAAAAAAACCACTTAAATATTTTCAAAAAAGAATGGAAGAATAGTCTGCATTATAAAAACTGAGAAATCCTTAAATTTTTTATACAGTATTGCTTACCTAAAACATAAAATTCTCAATGCTTGGAACGGGAAAAGGTCGATTTAATATCTTTTTTCAGTTTTATATAAATTAGGTTTATTTTTCCGTTAAAAAATTGAGGAAACCATAAAAGTACATTTTAAAAGTAGCAAACGATTATGCACAAGCTGAGGAGGAAAATACATTTGTGAACATGAATATTACTGAACTGTTTCAAGCTTTTTTCAAAAAAAAAATTCAGACGAAATATTTTTTTTCAAAGTTTATTAGAAGTCAAACCAACAATTCCTCCATCTCTATATAAAAAAGTTTTTCGTGAGGCTGTAATAAATCTATTTATACTTAAGGTATATAAAAATGGATCGTAAAAAGTTGAATTAAACTGAAGAGGAGAGCAAAAAAAGAACCTTAGGGAGTCACCCCCTTACCTTCCAGTGCGTTTTCAAAAAATCCACTTCCGTCATAGATCATGAGGTGATAGGATTATTGAGTAATTTTCAGAAGCACACATATTGTAACCAAAATGATGTCAACTTGGCTGAAACGCCAATATTTCGCCAAATTTTCATTGCAACGCCATTTAAATGTAAGGAACGACGTTACATGCGTCTATTCTAACTTTTATCATAAAATAAATACAATAGATAGGTAATATTAACGTATTAAACATCGACATATAACTTATTATTATACCATGAAGGTCTGCCGCTAAGTGGACAAGGGGTCCCCCTAGTATTTATTAAATAAATAATGTGCTAAAGCTACGAGAATTCTATAACAATGGACTAAATTCATGACGGTCACATGATAATATAAACACGTGTTCTACATTGAATTCAAAACGGACAATAAACTAGCTCGTACTTTTTATTCTATTTGTAAAACTTAGGTAAAATTTCAAATTGCATAGTTGGGTAAAGATGCTCAAGAGTTATAAAAAGAAATTTCTGCAAAAAGATCTTAAGGTTAAAGAAAAAAAAGTCTTCTTTTATACATGTACTTTTAAATAAAGTGACAAAAATTAATTTTTTTAAGAAAAAGTTTCTGTAAAAAGCATCATTTGGCAACAACGAAGTGCATGAATTGATTTGCTGAAAATAGATAATTGTATTTATCGCGACTATGACGTCACGTGTGTTTTTGAACTTGATTGGCTAAAAACACGTGTTTAAAATTATCATATGATTATGACGTCACATGGATTTAGTCCATTATTACAAAAATCAATTATATTTAGATTTTTTTTTCATATTTTTCAATTTCTTTCACGCCTAATTATTACAAAGCTTCCGTCAATATTTAGAAAATTTTATTTTAGTATTCTTTATTATTACACAATTTTTGAAATAAATCTGGAGGAGAATGTGTTCTTACTATCTAGAATCTAATTTCAAATTCTGCCATTATTTTATTTGAATTCGTGTGAATAATCACAGTACTTGAAGAATAAATTTGTTTTCGATGCTATATTTCTCTATATTCTAGAAATTACATTGGATGATTTATAATTTAAACAGTGTTAAAATCGTCTGTGCTTCGTGTTTAATTAATTTTGATTAGAAAATTATTTAAGGTATCAGACTGGTTGCAACAACTTTTTTTTTTAAAAAAGGAGATATGGGGATTTTTTTGTTATTTTTAGATTTGTTTAGTGCATTTTAAGGAAAAGGTGGTAGAATTAAGAAGAGAAAAAGAAATGATTATAACTAAAATGGGAAAAAATAGGTAAAAATTGACAAAAAATAGCATAAACGCGGCCCATTCTGCACCAAAGGTTTATGAACAAATTTTCAATTTTTTCAAACTAATGTGTTGCTATATTATTCAATTTTGAAATGACCTTCAGGATAAGAGATATTTGCTTTCTTACAAAAACTGGAGCACTTTATTTCGGTTACTATATGAAAATGCTTAAAAAGACAGTGATTATATTCACATAAGGGACTGTAAATTTTGTAATAAACAGTGACTGATAAATATGAAGGTTGAAACACTTCTACTATTATACAGAACTTACAAAAATTCAGTTAATTATGTTCAAAACTTTTTTAGCAATCGCTGATCCCGTTTGATTATTTTCAAAAAATCACATTTCGAGTCGAACGCTTTTTAATGTATGACATCTTGCTTAAAATAATGGCATCTGCTTTTACTAAAACACTTGTAGTTTTTGTTCTAGTAGACGGAAAATGATAAACTTGGTATTTTTATAAAGCTAATAAGATTGCCCATAAAATAAAACCATAAAAAACATTTGTCAATTTTTGGCAAAATTCACAGTTTTAGGGTAGTCGGATACCTTAAAAGCAGCATCTTTTCCTCATTTGAAATTTATTGTTATTCATTGTTATATTTCGCACATGATTTCACAGTAAATGATAATGATAAAAAAGATTTTTGGGGTAAAAAAGTATTAAAAAAATAAATGCATAAATGCTATTATTTTGACTTTAAAAATAAAACTGAATGCGTGCATTAAAAATTCAATGGTTCAACTCATCGTTTAACTCTATTACTTAAGTTTTAATATATCTGGGTTGCACTATCCATGGAAAGAATTGGGTGCCAGTGCTTCCAAAGAGGTTAGTAATCTACCTGTTGATGGTGGAAGGTATGTTTTTACCTTCTATTACCCACAGGAAAAACAAATGAAGCATTCATCTATCCTTCATCTGGGGAAGTGTTATTCTAGGCGTTTCAGATTCTCCAGAGAGTTGGTCATGGAAGCCAGAGTCCAGGGTCAACCTTGTATCAACATCACTGTTGCTGATGCAAACGATGTGGCCCGAACTAAACATTTACCCCACATCTTTAGGAAATCTCTCATAACAGTCTTTAATTTCCTAAGAATTGTAACATCCACAATCGCAAGGCTAAGGGCTCATCACTACAAGGGCATGAAAATCCATCACGTTGAAACAAAATCTTATATAAAGTCTAAAAATTTTCCAGAAATCAAACCACTCACACCAAAACAAATCCTCGAGTGCCCAGTGTTCACCTCAAGAGCACTAAAGCTCGGTCTAATTCCCCTCATAAATCCACTAAGAGATCCTATGTAACAAGGACGCTCCAGAATTGGCAGCTACATTTGTTGCCGCCTTCAGTGGAATCTAGTGTTCTTATACAAGGGGTGATCAAATGAAAAGGTACGAAACGACATAAAAATGAAACAGTTAAATATTTGCATATTCCGCCAAGGGAGAATGTAGCGAGACATCTCGGGATGCCATTGGAGACTCTGACTGGGATCGGATCATGCGCGGGTGCCCGCATGCGCAGGAGAGAGAAAAGGCTCTTATAAAAAGCGGCGTCCAAATGATGCGAGCACAGAATTACTCGAGCACAGAAAAAGCATAAACTCCGATGTGTACTGTGAGACACTCCGACGCCTACGCAGGTCCATCAAGAACAAAAGACCGGGGCTGCTCACGGAGGGTGTGGTTCTGCTCCGTGATAACGCGCGTCCACACGTCTCCAGAGTCACACAAATGGAACTGGACAAGTTCCAATGGGAGACGTTGGACCATCCGTCCTACAGTCCGGACATGTCACCCTGCGATTTCCATGTGTTTGGTCCACTGAAGAAACACCTGAAAGGAAAGCGCTTCAACTCGGACGACATACTCAAGGACACTGTGAAGGACTGGGTCTCGTCACAGCCACAGGAATTCTGGGACCAAGGAATCCTGCGGCTTGTTCATCAGTGGGATCGTTGTGCTCAGGCCTATGGTGTATATTTTGAATAAAGTCTATATTTGTACCCACCGTGTCGTTTCGTACCTTTTCATTTGATCACCCCTTGTACTATTTTTGTTTGTCAAGTGTATGAACACGGGAACAACAACAAAACTATGTCTTGATGTGATAGTGGCATTATAAACATAGTCATGAACTCATGACCACATTGTTTCAATCAAAATGTGAGTCAGAATCTTGATGCTAATAAATCCCTTTGTAGATTGGCTGATGTACATTAAATCTGTCGACACACTCACATTCTTCACATTGTCTGTCACACGTGGAAGTTTGGAAAAAAGTGACACCAGCTCGCCGCTTAACTGTGACTCAAAACGAATTACATAACTTCTCTATTCGAAAAAAGTTTGCAATCAATCAATTATGAGTTCTTACGAAATAAAACATATTATATTAAATATTGAGACGGTTGGGTGGCGTGGTTGGTTTGCACTGACCTTCGGAACCTAAGGTTGCGGGCGCGACTCTGGCCCAAATCGGTGGATTTTCATGATACAGAAAATTGACAAAGGACGTGTCGTATGATTATACGGCATCTAAAAGATCCCTAGAGTATCTGTTTGGCTTGGGTGTTCTTGGCAAAATTAAATCCTAGTACAAGTTCGCATTGTCAGAGCTCAGGTGACTCCCTCTGGGGAAGAAACTGGACGTTAAAACTATTTGCGGTGATGGGTATCCGCCTATATGGTGCCGCACTGAAAAGGGATACCGGCTTCTGGGGAATGGACTAGGTCTGCAATGATGATTCTCCAACCCGAAGCCCTTTAGAAATAGGGTGAAAAAATGTTTATTTTTTTTGTTTGCAAACTACAAAAACAGGGATATTTTTAATGCACATATGCAGAATTTTCGATAAAAGTTTTGTGTATAGGATGAAAATTGGTAACATTAAGAGACCAAGGAGGTAAGAACAATATAAAAGTTTATAAAATTAAGATTATTTGTAAAAAATTTATATTTTTCATTTTAGGAAATTTGTAAATATGTTTAAATTCTGCTCATTGTACTGACGAAATAAAGCAGGTCAATATTTATCAAATAAAATCATCACTAAAATAATTTTAAATCAATAAACAACCCAATATAATTTTCTCAAAAATTACTACCTTTAACAATACTCTTCTTTCGGTTTGTTTATTTGAAACTTGAAGTTTGGAACACTCTAAGAAACAGGAAATGAAAACCTTTTCAGAGAAAATAAAAATTTCATAAAAGTGTCTCGATATCTAGAAGGAATAAAAGGAACACTAGAGCAGAGCCAAAAAGGGGGAAAAAATATCGCCAAACTTACCCCGGAGAATGTGATGCTTTCAGAATTTCGAAAAGTAGAGTTGGAAAAAAAAAGAAAAGACGAATTGGAAAAATAAAAAGTAAAAGGAAAGTAAATACATAAAAAGCTTGTATCAATGGCTTTGTAAATATTTCGCGTGAGGAATAAGAAGGTACAGATTTCAATCTTGGAGTCCCCTCAACGTTCTCCTAGAAAGTATTTTGCAAGTTCAGAATCTAAAATCAAGCCATCCGTCACTATTCTAAAGACTATTTCAAATAAAGTCAAAAGAATTTGGAAACAATTTCTTGCTTAGATTTAGAATTGCATTTGCATACTGGTTAGCATACGGTAGATGTGTTAGAATAGATACAAAGTCTCAAACTCTATTTAACAGTGTCATGAAACTACTGCAGTCATACATTTAGGAAAACATTAATATTTGCAGATTGGTTTTGAAAATAATTTATATTCCCACTTATATATAGCCAATTGTCTCCAATCTCTAAAAAATATTCACGGTCACAAAGAAAGGCGCATTTATTGAGATTTTGCAAATTCGTTTCGTATTTTTTCGGCATGTCCCGAAAACTTCATTGAAACTTCATTCAAAACTTTTTAAAACTTCATTTTGCAAATAGCACTGGCTATTTACTCACATACAGACCTCTCTTCTACTTGTTGGTACTTTGAGAAGCACTCAGTTACAAACCTTCTCGCGGATTATCATTTTTATGTTATAAATAATATATACGAAGGTAACTGAAATCTTTGAGATATGGGCAGACAAAAAGAGTTAAAAAAAACATAAAATAACACTTTTATTTGAAAATACAACGCATTTTAACCAGCATACTACATTTTACTGACTTGCTTCAAATGGTTTATCGTAGAATAAATTTTAGACACAAGAGAAATTGAGTTGACGCCAGAAACCTATCGTGCTATGACATTCTACGATTTATAAAAAGAGTATTAAATCAAGACGAATGCGTTCAATGGTTGCAATTAGAATTTAGCGATCAATATCAATCCCGTGTTGGACTACTTTATTCAGATGGTTTAAAAAATTTCCCAGAGATTTCAATCCTTTTTAGGATGAAGAATACACAGGTAGGCCGCAGGCGGCAGTAATCCCTTATTATGTCTCTATATTTACGAAAAATGTAAATGGAAGATAATCACTGTACTGATCAAGTTATACAGAAACTTAACATTAGTTTCGCAGCCATACACAATATTCCTCATGAATAATTACGTATAAAAAAAGTAGTTTGCCAATGGGTTCCCCATTATCTAACTGAGCTCCAAACAATGATGAGCATGCCAACATTGATGAAAAGACAACGAATAATAAACAAGATATCAATCATTGGCATGGCCAAGTAATTTTAGCGCGTTTTTCACATGTTTTATTTTACAATAATGCAACTAATGAACTTTTTACTAACAGAAAGTAGTGTGTGTGTGTACTATACTTAAAAAAATGTTTTTTAATTTAAAAATTATTAAATTTAAATATGATTTGGCGCATCTAGGGAGCAAATGCGACCAAATGCCGAAAATCCGAGGTCAATTGGTTGCTTATTGGATGAGAAAAAGGTACGACAAAATATGGAACGAAGACGAAGACGAAATGTGTGTCCTAATAGCGCTTTTTTTACGCTACGTGAAAAACGCGCTAAAAAGTGAATGATTGGGGAATACTGCTTCCCCATCATAATGCATTTTTTCATTCAGCCAGATTAATAGTTGAGTTTCTATTAAACAAAAGCAAATTCAAATGATAGAACATCCACATTATCCGGATCTAGCTATGTGTGACTTTTATTTATGTTTTAATCTAAAAAAAGAAATTACGTGGACGTCGTTTTCATTCAGAAGAGATTGATGTCACTATAAATGCATTTTCCCACCATCAATTTCACGAAATGAATAGTTTGAGGCATTTAATCTGTGGAAAAGTAGCTTACAAAAGTCCATTGATGCTAGAGGATACTACATCGTAAACACTCTTATTATTTTTAAGTAAAAACCACGGTGTATCTCAAAAATTTCAGAATTACCTTCATATATTATTGTATGAAGCAGAATATAAACTATATTTTACACGTTGGTAACAGCTCTCAATGAGAAAACCTTGCGTTCAGTTTTTACAAAGGCTATTGGCTCAATTTAAAAAAAGAATTTTATAAAACACAAAAGTTATTTTAACTGCAGACCACTACATTTTTTTTAGAAAGTTTTTACTGTCTATTCTTGTTTTAATATCATTTAATGAAAAGAAAAGTTGTTGTTCTCGGCACTGTAAATAAAAAGGATAAATATAAGTAAAAAAAAGTCATTGCTCTGTTTTTGCTGTGACACTTGTGTCATAAAATATAAAATTGTTGTACCTGGTTTGTAAAGTATAATAATCAACATAAGATTTAAAATCATGTTATATAATCAAGTATTTGGTGTTAATACTGACCTCTAAAATATACTCTCGTACAATAGAAATCTACTAAACCGTGAATCATTTTGAGATATCCATACATTTGTGGAATGGATTAAATTCCTGTGACGTCATGGTCACATGATAAATGCACTTATGTGTTTCTAGCTAATTATTTCATAAGTTTCGCAGTTGCTAATTTTAGATTTTTGAAGGGATTTGTTTTCAAAAAGTAGTATACATTTGCTAGCTATAATAATGTACATAAGTAAGCAAAATACAGTTAATTTAGCAGTACATATATATAAAATAAC
Organism: Trichonephila clavata; assembly: GCA_019973975.1. NCBI lineage: Eukaryota > Metazoa > Arthropoda > Arachnida > Araneae > Nephilidae > Trichonephila > Trichonephila clavata. The sequence continues at coordinate 8,712 of BMAO01015435.1, read as the reverse complement.
ATTTTTATTTTAAAATCTTTTCAATGGAATTTTTTTCCATTATCCTGGAACGTCTTTACCCAACTGTAAAATTTGAAATATAATCTAAACTTTACTAATAAAATAAGTACAGTTTAGTTTAATGGCAGTTTGCAATTCAATGTAGAGCGCGTGATTGACTTCATCGTGTCACCGCCATGAATTTAAGCCATTGGTGCTACCTCATTAACACAATTTCTTAAATAATTTTCCTTTCATATTTTTCACCGAATTTATAGTAACATCAATTACTTGTTTGAGAATGTCCTTTTTGCACTACTGATAGAAACTCATTAAATTTTTTTCTATTCTTCAAACTGTCTGACTTTTTATCCTCTGCATTTATTATTATTTTTTTTACTCTCCCTATATTATAGTTACCCTTAAAAATTATATTTTCTGACAAAATTTGAGAAAAAAGAACATTCTGTACTGAATTTTTCTTTTAAAATATTATAATAATGTAAACGAAAACACGGTACTTTATACTGATAAATGTGTAAGCAAATTGCTTATATGTAATAAGCAACGTAAAACTGGAAAAACTGTAGAATTTAATTATATCCCTGGTATTTCTAATTTTATCGACGAAAGAGCTTGTTCTTTCTTAATATTATGAAATACTAATTTTAAACTTACTTCCATAAAGTTTCGCATGCTACTCTTGTTTGCACATTGCATAAAGAAACATATAATGCTAGACGCTATAAGTAGTCTACAAACTCTCGCGTGTTTTGCAACAGCAAATGCTCTCTTACAAAACAGTGTCTTTTTATAAACGGCTATTTTCTTCTTTCCGTTTTTACGCGCCAGATATTCCACACATAAAAATTGATTTTTAACTTCATTCTTTCTTCCTTTCAACAAGTATTTTGCTTTAGCGGGGATACGAGGATTCTTCTTTCCTCTTGCATATCTTCTTTTCAATTTAGGAAATTTGGGTCGTAGTGAAAGACGTGATCGGAATAGCGGTACTTCACCACAAGGCGAGGAATGTTCTTCCTTACTTTTGTTAGAATGTGTCTTTTTGAAGGGGATAGTTTTATATTTTTCTTTGCACGGCTTGAGTATTAAGAATAGTGATAACTCCAAATGCACTAGCTACTCCGAGAAGGCATTTTAATATATGTATTTTTTTGGAAAATAGCGTACACGTAGAAAGGGCTGGTTTTCTTCCGGTAGAAAGAAAGCATCATGTAATATCCCAAATGCATGGAAGAAAAGTATGAAGTTGCAGTCTGTGTGTGTGGTGATGGTATAGATATAGAATGATAAAAAATTTTGTTCGAAATGATTAAGTGTTTTCTCAGAATAAAGCAAATTCCGACACTTAATTTGTACATGAGCATAAAAATTTGAATGATATAATTTTTAAATAAAGAAAAAATGTTTTGATGAAGAAAATCTCTTTCAAAATGAAAACGTATAAACGCAAGCGTAAACACCATGTGGGGTATAATTATTCCAACAATTATACTTTTTTAACTCACCTCTTCAATAATTTTTGTTTTTAATTAATATATAATTTCATTTACAAATATTATTATTATTTCTTCTTAAAATTAACAATTAAATAAATTTTTTAAGAGTCACATTTTATATAAATTCGAAAAAATTAACAAAGAACATATTTTTACAGAATAATAGAATAGCTTGGTATTAACAAAAATAGTAGATATGCAAGCCGAGAACACTATGAAAAAACTTTTTTCGTACCAACTGCATCATACTTGCTAAAAAAAGAAAGAAAATTATATTTAACAGTGTTATTAAATATAATTTTTTATTAAAAGACATTCATATATTTCATAAAGATAATTTTAATTATTAAAATTTTTTTATCATTTCTGCAATCAAAATTAAATTGTTCTAGGCATAATATTAATAAGAAAAAGAAGAGTTCACAATCTGTACTCTAAAAATACATATGCAATTTGTATTATGTTTGTTTTGTCTTTTTGAGGTAAAAATAAGTTCTCCCTGAATGCATCTGCTTACATAAGTAACATGTCAGTTCGTCAGTGCTTTTCATGCTTTCAATATTTGCGATCCAATTTTCAATGATAATATTCATCGCTCCCCCCTCCATACAATAACAACGTATTGGATTCAAGAACAATATTCTTTGACGCTAAGGCTACAAAAGAACTTTAATTTTAAACCGTACAAATTATAAAGATATGTATTAAATTTTGTTCATAATTTTATAAATGACAAGCCCATGTGATTATTTGTATTTATTAAACTTGTTCATAACTTAGTACGTTATTTTTGTCTGTTTTATACCTCACATATACGTTACTTTATTCTTAGCTTTAATTTTCAATATCGTTTGCAAAATAATTGTCCCAAGAAAATTTTTAACAAATATGAAGGCAAAATTATGTATCTGCAATTGATAATTATACCATGTAATTTTTTTTCTTTAGCAAATTGAGTAATTTTTCACAGAAAAGTCAGAAATGGCCCACATTTTATTCAACAGCTGAATATACTATTATTGAAATACTACGCAACAGTTAAGTGGAGATTTTAAAATACTGAGAAGACTAATAGTTGTTTGAGAATCTTTTTGGTTCTTGACTTGAAATAGTTCCTTTTTTGACTTAAAGCTGAGAAAATACTGCATCATTTACATTCTGTTACATAAGGTATGTTTTCTCAGTTTCAAAACAATGTAAAGCATTAGAAAATGTAACAGTTTTGATTGGAGTTTCGTTATCAAATTCTGCATCAGAATCGTTATTCATTGGCACAGATAAACAACAATTTCCTTACAGCAGTGTTTCTCAAACTTTCAATATTTGCGACCCAATATCTAATCACAATTTTCTTCGCGCCCCCTCCATACAATAACAATGTATTGAATTCAATAATACTATACTTTGACGCTAAAACTACAAAAAGACTTTAATCTTTTAAATGCAACCGGCGTATATAAGCTTCTTCCTCAGCCAAAGCGTTAATTACCCCGGGCGTATATATACTTTTTTACGAAGTACAATCGTTTCTGTGCACTGCTATACATAAAATTATTCGGAAGGCTTTGGAATGCAATAAAATGACCTTGACAGCGTTTGCGAAGCATTTGATTATTTATCCCTTTTCCTCTCTCCCGACCCCCAACACATCACATACGCTTGCCTAAGTGGAAAACGGTGGCATTCGGGAGCAAATCACGAAACTTTGAATCGGTAGTCATGGAATTAATTATAAACCGCACAAACTATGAAGATAAATGTTAATTTGTGTATATCATTTTATATATGACATGCCCATGGGATCATTGTTGTTTATTAAACTTCTTCTTAACTTAGCATTGTTAAATTAATTATAAAATACATTGTACAGTACATCTATATCTGTAAATGTGTTTTATTTTTTTATTATATCAGAGTATATTTTGTTTTTTCACTTTCAGGAAATAATAATATTTTTAAATAATCTTTTTTTCCCCTCAACTTTTCAATATGCTTGCGCTCCCCTCATGGAATTATCACGCCCTCTTAGGCGCACCTCACAAATTGAGAAACGTTGCCTTATATATAGAGAGTGTATAATCAATTGCTACATAATAGTTTAAAAACTTAAAATATCCTCTTAGTGGTGAAGTGGGATGACAAAAGAAAGGGATTTACTATCCTATTCAAAACTCACGTAATAGTTACACTCGTGACATTTGTAGCACTGCATTTGTAAAATATAAAAAAAGTATAATTCTTTTTCGTCGAAATTGGCTGCTCACAAGAAAAGACTTTTTCTGTTCCGGACAAAAAGGATGTCATTTGAAGAAAAAAAAATTCTAATTTTTCTAATGAAAACTGTTAAAAAAAATTCAGCTGTTGAAATAATTCGTTAACTCGGGGTTAACTATTTGTTAAATAGGGTGTTTTAACTTCATCTCATGATGATAAAGAGAAAAATTTGTTAAATCGTAAAATTGGTTAAATAGGGTTTCGGTAAATCGGGAACCGAAGGTCGGGATCGGAAATCCAAATTCACTTTTTTTAAATGTTATTATCATGTTAATAAAATACTAATTATAACACTTTTTTTTTACTTTTCAGGCCCAGAGGGTGGACATGCTTACTGAATATTATAATTATGTCATCACAACGTTGGTAAGATATCTTGACATTTTAAATTCTTTACATTTTCACACTGAAGTATGAAAAGAGAATATAATGTATCTCATATAAAGATGTGATAACTTTATTTATGTTTTATTCTGAAACACTCTTTTTTGCATTCAAACACACGGATATACTGAACATTAGTTTGACGTATTACTGACCGTTATTTTGTATAACTATTGAAGCTATATATAATTTGTTAATATGATAACAGGAGGGGATTTGTTTTCAGTATATTTTATAAAAACTTCAAAAATTAAAATAGATACTGTAATAAAACATCAGTGGTAAATTATATTAGTTTTATTTCAATAATATTACTATAGATAAAATGGCTTTATATATATATATATATATATATATATATATATATTTAGTTACTAAAAATATATATAGATGGCGCCTTTATTCTTAGTATTGCTGAGTTTTTAATGCATTGAGTCAGTACATTTGTGGAATCTGTATACATCGGGTAAGATTAGAGTTTCTTTGCTCGTTTACATTATTGTTAATTATGGTTATATTCATTATTAACCTCTCTTGCAAATATTTTTGTTTATACATATTTATATTTGTCTATTTCTTCCGGATTCCTATGGTAATTTAATATTGCAATTTCTATTCTATTGCTGTTATATTCACCCACGTGGGTTTTAGGCTTTTGCCTTAGTTTATACTGGGAGCTATTATGTAGAAAAAATTTCTGCTGCAGGAGAAGGTTGAGATCTCACAAAACATTGTTTAATCCTGTTTCACTGTCCTAAACCAGTGACAGCTCGAGAAATCATAATAGTTTTCCCCTCTAGCTACATTTCTCTTTTTTGGTTTGTCATGGTTCCATGTTCTTGGTTCTTCCGGTCTGATCTTAGGATTCTAGGGATTTATTAGTCTTCTTTTGAATTATTTACTGCTATATATATATATATATATGTATATATATTACTATTTAGTATTCTTCTAAATGTACTGCTACCTATACCACTACTCAGTTACAAATTGCTCCAATAATTAAAACAATATTTACAAATAGTATATATTTCATAATATAAAACATTATATACAAATGCTAATGAGAAAACTAAAAAGAAACTATTAAATAATAATAAGATAGATATATATACTCACAAAAATATAAAAATTTTTTCCCCTTGATTCTTAATCTTTTTGAGTAAACATAGCCCTGTTAGAGCCAATTTTATCTAGTAACTTTAATGGTCGATGGCAGTCTCAAATAAAACAACAAACTTCTGTAAAACGTGATTTTCACAATTTATTTTTTATTCTAGAATTTCTAATCGAATAACTACTTTAAAAGAAGAGTACCCTAAATATTTAATGCAAGTGGCGCCTTCCATTTTTAACTAGGCTTTATTTAGAAAGTGCATTAAATCCTCAGATAATATTGGATAGTTATAAATGAACTTTGTACTTATCCACCAAAAAATACAAAGCTAGAGAATTTTTTACTTTGGAAACAAACTCATATTTAGAATCATTTTTGAAAAAAATATTTATTAATTCGTAAGTTGAAGTTTTCTTCTAAATCAGGTGTAAAAAATCTTTTTATCTTATCCAATCCAACCTACATAATATGATTTAAGGCAAGATGGCCAACCCACGGCACGCGTGCCACAGTGTGGCACCACGGAGTTGCATCAGTGGCACGCGTAAACACTCTGAAAAATTTAAAAACTTGAAAATATAATAATAATTATTTTTTATACAATTTTATTGAAATGCACGTGTATGAAACAAAAAAAAACCCTCAAAATTCGATCAACATGCATCTGAATAAATGTTTTCTATTATGAACATAAAATCAAAATATCTCTCTAAATTAGCTGATATATAACTAAAACACAAAACCAAATTGTGTTATCATCTTCAAGAGCTAATCCTGATACAGATGATTTGGTAAGAAAAAACTCTACAAATTCAAAAGTCACGTTAAGTAATTACTGACTGATTAATAATTATTTAGAGTTAAAATGTTTTTTAAGTTTCTCATTTTTATTTTATACCTAAATTAACTGATTGGGCCAGTAAAAAATGTATCAACAATAAAACTTAAGTTTGTACCAATATCTTTTTTATTATATTGTTTTTAGAATTCTACTATTTTGACGCATTCAAAATGTACTATTTGCGTAAAAGTCCCATAATAAGCCAATATTTCACCTTTTGCGTTTTGAGAAGGTGCCACGCATATTTTTTTTATCACACAGTGGCACTCTACCCCAAAAGGTTGACCACCCCTGATATAGGGTAACACATTGTAGGATATTTGAAACAATTCGATTCCCAAGATAATGCATGTAGAGTAAGGGAACAGAAGACAAGAATTTAGATTTAGAGCTTTTTTATAAATTAAATATTCTTATTTAAAGATATTTGTTAATATAAAAACATAAATTATAATTAATCCCTCAACACAAATAAAATAATTAAAATTGTAGATATATTTTTTTATTTTTTAAATATATTAATTAGAATAAGTAAAGAACACAATACATAAAATATAAGTATTCTTTTTTTATATGTATAAACATTTATTTTTATGGGAACCTTGCTCTTGCACCGCTCTACTTCATATCGCTATATCAGGGGTATCATTTGTGACTTTTAATATGACACGTTTCTGAATATTCAGTTGTTGGACAAACTTCTTTGCAGATTCAAAATACTTTTTTCATATGAGAAGAAATTTGACCACATAGATATATAATGTCAAAAGTGGAAAGCAAAATACTCGCAATTTTCTCTCTATAAACAATCGAACCTTTCTAGAACTGACATAAAATTATTTAAAATGGCTGTCAATTTGAGATTTCGTAATTCTGTAAGTATTTCTCTGCGTAATATGTTAGTTCAATAAGCACTATTTCGAAGTTATCTACTTCCATCCTCTCACAAATTGAGAAATTTGTAGAGAAGAATGGAATTGTGCCGCGTGCTAAATGTGGCACGCATGCTAAGTTGCAGACGTCTATTTTAAATGTTACTAGAAAAAAATTGCACACATATTTTATAAGAGATATGTGAAAAAATATTTTTAATGTACGTGATCGAGCCTGGTGTTACAATCTTGATGCTTTGGCTTAAGACAATGAAGATAAACAAAATTGAGACCATTTAATTTTAATTAACTAATTCAGTGGCGAAACAGCCCATGGGGGCCAAGACCTACCATGCCCATATCAGTATGTGGGGCCTTAGACCCTGAGGTGCATGAGCAGATGTTCCGATCAGGTGGTCAGTCTGAAGTGAAACCCTCAGTGTTAAGTTCCCAAGCAAGCTCGATACTCATTTTTCGACCCACTGAAGGGATGAAAGGTTGAGTGAACCTTGCCCACCCCGGGGTTTGAACTTCAGACCTGTGGTGTGGAAGCGCGATGCACTACCACTCAGCCACTGGGATTTTAAGTTTAATAATATGACACTAAATATCAACAAATTATTCATTTAAACGCTTTTTCAAAATCATAATTTCAAACGTAGACAAAAAACAATTAAACATAAAACAATTAAAAGAAAACAATATTCATAGTTCTTTCAGGTTAAATTAAGAATATAGGGAATTTAATTTATACGACAAATTAATAAAAAAACGATCTAAAATAATTATGATAATTAATCTATGTTAAAACCCTTAGTAAAAAGTAATTAAAATTAGAAGAGTAATAGTTAAACATACTAAGGGAAAAGTATAAATTGGTAGTTTTAGAATAATAACCCGAGGGTAAGATTTTTTTTCTTTTTAAATAATCACAATCCTTTAAGACATTTAAGATTCAAAAGTAAACTTATTTTCTTTATCGTTAAATGCTTTAGTTAAATTAAAATATTTTTTTGAATGAATATAAGCAATGATGTTCATTCTACGATACAAAAAAAATTATATCTTTATTTTTAGGCCTTTCTTATAAAATAGTACATATAATGAGAGACAAGCAGAAAAGTATTTATTGAATCTTTGACAATTTTCAGTTCTAATTAAAAACATAGTACTTAAAGTTTATTTATTTTAGATTGATAAAAATGAATTTTAAATCATTTTTCTATAATCTGAAACGATAGTCAAAATAATTCCATATGAGTATAACTGTAGCATGTGTGTATTCTGAAATATAACGTTATTTAATATTGAATTCAAAACAGTGGTCACTAACCCCCAGGTTCGTGAACAGTTATCCGTGGATTAAATTACAATGGGCCGAGCGAGTACTATTAAAATTATGTGTGTGTTTTATATACTGTGGTGTATTTCCCATGGAACTGTGTGATTTTTTCCATGGAAATCACTTGATATTCTACGTTAAATCACTTTATATTTTTTTAACTGTATTTTATTCCGAAGGAAATTCAAATACAGTTAAGGTGCCTGACTACGCTAAAATTGTGAATTTTGTCAAAAATCGACAAATTTTTAGGATTTTTATGTCATTTTATTAGCTTTATAAAAATACTAAGTTCATTGTTTTCCGTTTACTACAACAAAAACTACAAGTGTTTTAGTAAAAGCAAATGCCATAACTTTAAGCAAGATATGTCATACTTTAAA
>BMAO01015434.1:0-28485 GCA_019973975.1 Trichonephila clavata | reverse complement strand
TTTTATCACATTTTCTTTTATTCGAAAATTTAAAACACCTTTGAAAATATTTAAATTTTATTGTATAATTTATAAAAATCATGATTTGTTCATAGAAATTTATGTAATAAGAGGACTTAATGTCTGAAAAATATTGAGCTAAACATCTACATTTATATTTTAACTTTTTTTTTTATTTTCTCTTTCCGTTGTCAATATTAAGTCTAAGCCACAAATGTAAGAATATATGTAATGTAATTATGAATATATCTGAATCTGTCATATTGTAAAAATCGATGATGATTATATATTACATTCACACATATAACTTTTATTTCCTGTTAAATTACTATATTTACTCTTCATATTGAGGCGTCATTGATATTTTTTATAAAATTATTTTTATCTTAAGTAAATGATTTTTTTATGAAGATAGTCAAAATTTATCCCTTTACGCATATTAACCTTTAGTACATAATAGAATTTAATATTTTAAACTGTCTGAGAAAAAAGTGCTGAAAAAAAGTTAAAAGAAAGATTGAAACATTTATTTTTTTCCTTCTTTTAACATTCAACATTAATAATTTAAAAACTTTCTGTATATAGTAAAAGGAAAATTTAGTGTTTTGAGTCTAGTGTTTTAATGCTTTAAGTTTATGTAAAAGGTTTTTGAATTGCCAAAAATTAATGTTTTACACTTAACATTCTTCCTAATATTTTGATTATGAATAGGCCACTTATTTAAGTACATTTTTTAGAAACTGCTCACTATTTACTGGGTCAAGTAACGTATAATGATTTGGTTAGTCCTAGTATTTCTAGAATTAAGAGATATTAATACACATATGGAACAATCGCTAAATATTTTTAAACTTAATTAATTTACAAGTTATTTGGACAAAAATGTAATTCTCTACCTGAGGTAACCATAATTACAATTTCATTAAAGGATGTGGAAAGCAAATACTAAGAACAAGTAAAGAGAAAAGTACTACGAGTCTGAAATAGGTGTATTTTAAGCAACAAAATTAATGGTTAGTGGTATTTCCGCAATAAAAGAGAGCTTTATTTTGCTTTAAAAAATTAATATTCCATTTCTGCTACATCTAAGGAAACAATTATTATACTCATTACTAAAAAATGTGCGTCTTTAAGGAACTAAGCACATTTCTGTCGAGAAATTCAGAAAATAAATTAATACCTTCTGGCAAAACAAAAGTTTGCTAAATATGAAAACTAAGGAGATGTAAGGACAAGTTTCTTAAGATATAAAAATGAAAAAAAATATTTTTATGACTTCCTACTACTATTAAAATTATTCTAAAATTTATTTAACGTTGTAAGGTATCCGATTGCCTTAAAATCAAAGATTTAATCAAAAATTGACAAACACATTTTATGGTTTAAATTTTATAAGCTAATTCATTAGGTTTATATAAATGACAGCTTTTTTTCTATTAGTACAAAAGTTACAACTATTTTACTAAGAGTGGATTGCATTTACAATATGCAATTGATATTTTATAGCGTTTTACACAAAATGTATTTTTGTTTTTAAAATGTTTTTATACGTGACTAGATGTTGCTAGAATAATTATGAATATAATTAACTGAAAAATCGTGTGTGTATATTAGAATTATATATTTTAAACTCTTTTAAAAATTAGTGCCTTATTACAAAATATACAGCCACAGATAAAAAGATGTTTTTAAGCGGCTTTCGTACAGTAACCAAGAGGAAATGTTCTATGTTTAGAAAAACAAATTAAATATTTATTATTTTGATTGTTTCAAAAGTGAATAGAAATGTAGCATATAAATGCTCAAAACCTGAAAATTTTATATAAACAAGCTGTGTGTATGCCTTTTTTAAAATAAAATCTCAGCATATTTTTCCATTCTGGTAATAACCTTTACAATTTAATAATTTTTTTCCTTACAATTTTAGCCTTTTCTTCATATAATTTAATAAATGAATCTGAAAAAAAAATTAAAAAATTCCTCATAGCATAGTTTGTTTTTAAAAAAATAATTCACGTGTAGTCAAATACCTGAAATTATTACTTTATTTTAAAAAAAATATATTCGCTTTATTTATATAGTAAGATTTTTTACAGATAACAATATAATAAAAATCTTACTTTAAACAAAAACATAACTTATCACAAGTATCCTAAAAAAAGTTTTCAAATACTTTTTGATTCTTAAAGATAAAGGAGTTAACAAATGTTTGATTACAAACATTTCAAAACAAGTGTATGTCTTATGCATGTTATACATCATAAATAACTGATTGTACGAAATTTTAAGAAATATTACAAATTACTTTATTTGAAAAAATCCCAAATACGGCAAATTTTATGCTTTTAGTTGTCAGAGTTGGTAATCAGCTATTTAAAAAGGTATTTACTTATGCATACAATCAACATTTAACATTTTTAAACATTTCAGATAAAGATGGAGACAATATATTAAAATTTAACATTCAAATCATTACATAAAATAAATCATCGTATTCTTGCTTTCATCGTACATTAAGATAAATTGCATTTTAACTCAAACAAAAACATATATCCGTTCCGTTCTTATAAATCAGTGATGAATGTTTCTTTACGAAAGAAACTTTTTAAAACAAAAGGTAGAATTAAAATCAATAACTTCTTATTTGAACAAATAAGCGTTGAATGTGAAAAGATATATTTTTACTAAGATGAAACGGAATAAGAGAGAGAGTTATAGAACCTGGCAACTGTAATTTTAAATGATGGATGTGTACAGATTGTTGCAAACTTAAGTTAATAAAACCATCAAAGAATAATGTATCTTTGCTCTCAAATCGTATATTAGTAAATTAAGAAAAGAAATTACGTTACATCTTCTCTCAGCGCTTTTTATCTGTTTCCTTTCGGATTCTTAAAAAGCACAAAGTATATATGGAAGCGTTTCTTAAACTTAATTCGAAATGAAGAAAAAAATTCTTTGTTAAGTAACATATTTGTTGATTAAAAGTATAAATGTATTAAAATGAAAACGTATTTATTTTTGTAAAATTATTTTATTATGTTCAAGTGTCATTTTAAGAATTGATGTTATTTATTTTTTTAATATCATGAATAAAATTCTGAATGCAATGTAAACTACTCAAAAAAAGAAACAAATGGATTTCAAGAAATTATATACTGAAATATTTCTTCTGATAACTAATGTAAAAAAAAAATCAATAGTTTTAAATATAGCAGAAAACAGAAGAAGAAAACTTCTTATGCAAAATAACGTTCATGACGTCAAAAACGAAGCTGTTGTTTTTTGTTGTCTCAGTGGTGAAATTCCACCGTCCGTTTGTTATTTTGAGAAAAGATGCATAGGAAACGTCACGCGTGATCTACCGGAATCCATGTGGCTTGGAGTATTATAGGGAGACTTGAATCAGGCAAACGCAAAGAAATGTGGTCAACTCTGTTGGACTGGAAAAATATCATCCTAAGACTGTAAAATCAGTTCCAATAATTCGGGAATATTCGAAGTCGGCTAGAACAAGGTCATCCACGTGATACAACTGCAAATAATGACCGATATATCATGTTAAGTGCTCATCAAGACAGAACGGCAAAGGCGAATCAGATTCAAGACAGTCGCCTTTGGCAATTGGACGAAAAGGTTCAAGCCAAACAAAACAAAACAGACTTCATGTGGGTAGTCTGTTTGCACATAGACTGATGGTATATATTCCGTTGACCACAAGATACGGTGCTGCTTGTAGAAAATTGGCAGCTAAATATCGATATTGAATGAAAAGTGGATATAGTCAAGTTATGCTTACGGAAGAGTCTCAATTCAGTTTAGAGTGTGACACCAGACATGTTATGGTATGGCAAGAAAGGGGCACTCGGAATAACTCTGAATTCGTCCAGGAAAGATCACAGAATAGACGAGGTAGTTTCATGGGATGGGTTTGAATCGGCATTGGTGGAAGTACTGACCAGCATATCATTGGAAGAGCAATTTAACAGCTCCTCGGGCCCCCATGTGTGTGACATACCTTAATCTGCAACCATTGGTGATTCCTTCCTTTTAATGCAGGGTAACGCCAGAACTCATACAACATATCATGTAGAGAACTTTCTTGGACCTGAAACAATGCATCGTAGGTAGTGGCCAGCATAATCACCTGATCTTAATCTGATCGAGCATGATTTGAAAACAATCAGATGATTTCCTTCTGAAAGACTAGGTCCAAGACTTGGAGGTTGCACATCGTCAAAAGTGGGACAATATTCACCGATGTTTCATCAATAACTCCATTGCAACCATGCTAAACAGGTATATGCTAGTCTTAGCAGTTCGGAGGGACCTCACACCATATGTATGCTTTCAAGTAATCAGTTTTTTGTCATTTACATAAAAACAATTTTTTTCCCCTGAAGCTTCATTCCATGTCTTTATACGATTCCATGGAATTAAATTTCGCATAAATATGTTTTTGTTTCTTTTTATCAGCATTCCACCTATATTCGTCATTTTATGCCCATGCATGGCTATTGCGCAACAGTTTCTTCACGTTTTTGCATACTTCCCTAATTTTTTGTGCAGTGTATATATGCATAAGTATATGTGCATGCACATATAAATCTATTCATACTATGTTCAGTTTACAGTACTCAAATTTAAGAAATAAACTTATGTTTTTATTTTAGAATAAATTAAGTTTATAGCTTTATTTTAAATTAACATAAGAGTACTAGATAAATACAAATGTAACAACGCAAGCCACAAGCATTCGATCATAACTACTTTGTCCAAAACACATCTGTCCTAGCATACGTTTTGGCAACCAGTGTGAATGAGCCCTTATATATCGGCTAAAATTAATTCCGAATTCTTGAAAATTTGAATATGCAAGCTACATCGAGTATCAATACTCAAACGGGTGATATTGCATACGATACAATATGAAAAATACAATACAACTTAAAACCAGCGAGTGTTTAAGAAAGAATTACAATTCAATAAAAAGCGATAAAACCCCTTCTTAATGATTTTATAGCAAAATTTCAGTATAGAAACAAAAGCCAACTAGAAGCATGTCAAAGAGAGACTTACATACAAAGGTATCTAAATATTTTTTTCTGTCATGTGTGTGTGATTCGGCTTCGGAATCAATTTCAAACTATTAGTTAAATTTATAAACGAAATCAGTAAAAAATATTTTTGTTTGTGCATTTTTTCATTTTTTCCCCCATATTTTATAGCTTCCAGACTTCTAATAATATTTTCCCATCAAACACATTAAATAATAAAAATTTACAGCAACAATTTTGGTTGAAGGCGAATGAGAAAGAGCTACCCTCAAACCCTCCCAAGGTAATTTAGGAGATTCTCTGAAAAATGTTTCCCCTCTGGATAACTTCAACGTTTCTAACCCCCGTTCATTCATTATTTCCAGATTATTTGAATTTTGTGTGTTAAATGATAACTTTTCTTCCTTCAGGACTTTTAAAAGTGTGCTACATGGGTTGTTTTTGTTAATATTGAACATTGATTTATTGTTTTATTTTACTATGCCACGCGAATGTAAAAATCCCCTCTGCGGTTTCTGGTAAGTGTAGGATAAGCAACGAAAACTCCTTATTTCACTTTTTAAAATAATGTCATTTTTAATTTGATTTCCAATTCGGGGTACAGGAAAAGGATTATGATCCAATGTTACTTGACCTTGACCAAAAGGCTCAAAGGTACCCTTAAACTAATGTCTTTTGTTGTGGCCATAATAAACATTTCTTCCAGCTTGAACCTCACAGTTATCTCATAAGTTTCACACTTTTGTTTGATTTCTATGCTCGGTTTCTCTATCAAAAAGGAAAAACTTGATTAAGTAATCAAATATCCCTTTATCTCTATGACTAATTCGTCGCAAAAAAAACTTTACCAACTCTAACAGCCCCCAAAACTACAATCTTCAACCAGAAGCAGATTTAGAAGACTTTGTGATTCACAGCCGGGGGAGAGATTCAACTAATGATGATCAAAAGCATTCGCTTGATTTGATTAATCTACAATCACGAAGTATTGTTTAACCAGAATTCAACAATATAGCCCAATATTTTTGAGTTACCAAAGGATACATTTCAGAATTGTTTAGATCTTGGCTTCAACAGTAGACTTTCTTTAAAAAGTTTTGTAGGAATATCTTCTATTAGTATCAGAAAGTCAGTACTGAAATTATTTTTTTCAAAAGATGAAGGTCTAGTATTCTGCCTTAATTAAATGCATTGATGATAGAAATTAAATACATGTGATGCACACAAATGGAGACTGTTTAGAAATTGATAAAATACAAGCTCTGGGCATGATATAAATCAGTCTCTCTTCTTACTCTGAGTTTATGAAAGAGACGCACTGCACAACAAAAAGAGGGTTGGGGAGGGTTTATTCAGAGTGGAAATGTGCTACAGTGAGATTTCTAAATTTTCCGGGAAGGCTTCGAAAACTTCTCCCTTCAACGATTTTAGCCAAAAATTTGGTACTATGTATTTTATTTTTTGAGGTGCTTGAGTGAGAAAAAAAGGGGATTGAAAGGTACGTGGGATGTGTAGCAAACCCTCTCATCAGAAAAACCATTCGTTTTTTTACTTATTTTTTCCTTTGCTCTTGTTGAACATGGTCTTGTTGTAGAGCTTTGTAGCTCTTTCAAAGAAACTGGGTCATGAAACAAAATGAGATTCATATCCAAATTCAGGAAGCCGATATATAGAAGAATCAGCAGGAATGATGCCAGTGCTTGAAAAAAATTGTTTTTAATGTGTGAAATCAGAAGAGATCAGTTTGATTCGCTTATGAGTCCCTTTTTACTATACAGTGTAGCTCTCGATGTCTTTACTTATGGAGAAAAGTAAGTAATATTTTTCTCCTAATATGAAAGAAAGGGGCATTCACGCAGGAGGTGGTATTTGTATGGGAAGTAGAGTTTGTGTATTGCCACAATATACCTGTGTATTTGTGTAGCCTCAAAAAACTACAAATGCTCCCAGATACATTTCAGACATGCGGAATCCTAGTGCACTTGTGTTGGTGGCCGCAATTGGTGGTGCTTCATGCAAATAGTTTCCTGGTATTATTTTTTCTTGACTCTTATATCTATTGCTGTCCAAAGCTCTCACTTCATTCATTATTTTCTTGCAGATGAAACTACAATCCACACACACACAGACACACACAAATGACACTCTCCAGAAAAAAACTATGAGCCAAATATTCTTAGCCCGCTATCCTAAACTTAATTAAATTGAGTATATGTAATACGGTCTCAGGAGGTGTCTTGACGGCCTCCTGTTAGATCCTCAGACATTACAATCGTTAATGTTAACTTATATAAGAACTTATTTATGATATCAATGAATATTGCTACTCATATTACTCATTGACCTGAAGCATTACTGCCAGGCCTGTAATTATTTTCGAGGTTATGTACTCCGAAAAATAAGTTTTTTCTACACAACTTTATGGCATCAAAAAATATAAATACCATGTAGCCATTTTATTGGGTTTATTATAATTGCGTATGGTTATAGTAAAATTGTTCATTAAATTTCTTTTAAATTACTTTCATGCATTTTGACTTATCATCAGCTTTCACTTTGCTTGTCGCTTAACCTTCGGAAATACAATTTATATTTCATTTTATATTTCTTCTCAATTGGACATTCAATATCGTATGGGAAATAAATTAAAAACAATAGAAAGTAATATAGCAGCACATCAAGTTTCAGTTTATTTTAGTGAGAAAATCCCATTGAAGTAAATTTAATAAGTAAAATTTCAAAAGCATAAGTATCTCAATCTCTCAAGAGATTTTCTAGCTGTTAAAAATAACGTATGTTTTCGTGAATTTATCGAGGAAAGTTGTTGCTGAAAAACATTGCATTGGCATAATTCAAGTAAACAACTCTATTGAAAGTAGAAATAACATTCCTTTTGAAAATGTAAAAATATAAAAACGCTTCAAACATCGAGATTTTTATAAAATCAAAATTTGCCCGTATTTGCAGTAAAGGCTCTGTGGTATAATTTGTAGTTTAGTAAAATTTTTCTCCTTTATATTTTTGATGTATTTTTGTCCATACATTTTTATAGAAAAAATTACTATTAAAAATAAATCGACTTGCAGTTTAGCCATTGCGGAAAATCAAAAGTATTATTCTACTCTGGTAGTTTCATAATAGTTTAAGAGTCCAATATCCGGTTATTCTCATCTTTCTTCTTAAAGGGATTAATGCACAAAAGAAATCCATTATTTTTCGGTTCATTTGCCGTATTCTTTTTCATCGAACCATTTTTTTAACTCTTGGAGAAAGCTAAATTCGGTGAGTAATGGACCAAGGATTCAAGAGGAGAAAGTTTCTTTATATTGTTTTCCCAAATCCCTGAGGAAATTTTGGGAACAGCTTTCCCTTATTCATTCCGCACTTTTTTACCTTCGTAAGTGTCCTTTGGTATGTTAAATCATAGATTGGTTTTTCTCCCTTTTTTAAGTAAAGTGTAGCTTGTAGAATAAGAAATAGATACTTTTTTTGCAATGACGTGTTAGTTATTAATATACAAGTAAAATTTCTCTGATATAAAAGATACGACGATTTAATAATTTTCAGAGAAGTTATTTCGATAGTTCAATCAGAAGTTATTTTTATGCATTTCAAAATATGCTTACGTAAAAAATCAAGTTATGTTTGATTTGAGCTTTATTAGCGTTTCACTTTAAAGCAAAATGTGGGCTATTTACAGCGAAGCTCGTAATTTTGAACCACGGTCGATTGACGAAGAGGAATCCTGATTCGGCACCTTATTCTCCAAACTTCTACAAGTAACCTACAGGAGAACTTTAAATATCCACAGATTTAGTGAGCATCAGCCCCTCTTCATTTAGGATCTTCAATGACACCATAAGTTTAATTCATGACTCGATAATATCATCCATGATTTCGTGACCATGACCAGGCCACCGGACTAATTAAAAACTAAATAATATGCTTTAGTACGCCTTCCAAAACAAAATTAAACATGGACATGTCAAATTCAAAGACTGAATTCAATTTGTAAATTCTAATGCTTTTTTGAGTATATCTGTCATTTGAAACTTGATTTTAAAGAACTACTTATTTTTTTCTATGTTATTTAAACTAATTATTTAAAACTAAAAATCAAATAATATTACTTTCTTTTTATGTTAAATTTAATTGTTTAACTGGATATAAGTTCAGACAAATTAATGTTACTATGTTATTAAATTCCATTAACAAATAAAATTTAAATTTTTATTCACATTTTTAGTAAATCTCACCTTATTATATGTAGTGGATTACTACAACTTTTTGCAAAGAAGCTTTTTAACTAACGATATAATAATCTGAATTTTTACTTACGATAAACATTTCAAGACCTTTGATTTTGTTTTAAAATTCTGGAAGTTAAGCACAATGAAGTTTGAAAGGTTCATTTCTTTCCAACATTCTCTAGAGTTAATACAAAAATACATTTGATCTTAGATGTTTAAATAAGCCCTTAAAAGTTTACAAATAGAGCTTCTAATTTCATTTAAAAGGATAAATTACAAGTATTTTCTTAAAATAAAAGTAGTATATCAATAAATAGTGAAAACTATCTGATTAAAGACTGTTTTGTAATCCAAATTAAATTTAATTGATCAACTAATGGTATCTAAACACATTTAAGTATCTACAGTAGCTGAGTGGTCAGGATCATGAGATTTTGATTTTTGCAGCTATCGAATCCAGGGTTTCAATTCAGTACCTGGAAAACATTTTGTACAAAATAGCTGACGCGACTTAAATCCATCAAAGCTCAAAGTTCCTTGCAGAATAGTTTTTAAATAATTTGGTGGGATTCATCGGCAATTCAATCAATTCTTCTGTCAAAACTTCTCAAATTAGAAGTCAAAATTGCATCTAGGGAGCGCAGGATCTGGCAGAAATTGAAAACTGTCTTCACAGCGGAAGGTGGAGTGGGATGTGATTGAACATTTCGCTGTTTCCATCAACTTATTTTCTGTTAGATTAGTGTAATCTTTTATACATTCTTCAAATTCAACTTTTCCAGTTTCTCTCAATTATTAATTATATTCATTACAAAACTTTATACAGATGTCACCATTGCTCTAGATTGTTAATATTGCCAGGTGCCTGTAAGGAAACTTGTGCCCATTTTCCCTCCTTTTTTACTTGGCTCTATTTTTCAGTTTTACTTTTTTGGAATTTTCTGTGTGTCTCCTAAACTTATGCTTCCTTTTTTTCAATTCTTACGATTAGCTCACTCTATCTACATATTTATTTATATATCTTGTTCATATTTTTAATCGTTTATAAAATGTTTTCTATTCATCCAATCTATTTCAAAAACTTTTTTTTAAACTTGGAGTGGATAACACTTAATGTTAATACTTTTTTTTCAAATATTAATTCATTAATTACCGGCTAATTAATTAAATTAAACTAATTACCGGTTTTCAACGCCAACTTAAATTCGTCTCCATCGTTGTAACAATGTAACTTAAAACAATGATAAAAGTTGGCTTCGATAACCGGTTTTTCAGTCAAACTTGCCAAAATTTGCATTGTTACAACGATGCAAATTTTCATTCGTTAATAAAATACTTTCTTTTCATTAATTCAAAGTTGAAAATGGACTCAAAAAATCAATTTTATGTTACTTGTTTTAAATTATATTCTACTTGCTTCTATTTATACTTTCAAATTCGTTATGTTTTAGAAACAGCATACTGCTTTAAAATAAGTTCATGTTTTTAGCTAAACTAACATTTAATTTGGGTTTTTGTTCTTCATTGGTGATTCATTATGTATTAATTTTCTGATAAAAGGGAATATATTCAATCTTAAAAAGCAAGTGTAATCCTAGAGCCTTATTCTAGGTCAGTAAGGCTCTAGGGGAAAAAATGCCTGATTTTTTGTCATTTTTTTCTTTTTCTTCTTTCATAAGAAATGGAATCAAATTTTTGTTTATAATTTTCAGAATTTAATCTACATCTGTTTTGTATGATATTTAATCAATCTGTTATTCTTTTGTCTTATTATATTTTACACACACAAATATATTTATATAATGATAATGCAGTTGACATGCATTCTTATACTTTAAAATTTAAATTATTCAAGTACTTGATGAATTTTGATAAGTTAGGTTCTTATTGTTGGTTTATTTTTTATTGCAATATGTAATATTGTACAGTATTACAACAATCCTTCATTTAATTTTATGGGATATAAATAGTACTTTCACATACATGTGCTATTATTAGACTTGGCTTCAATTTTCCTTCACTTTCTTGTGCTATTATGTTGAAATTTTCTGCTGGATAGGGAAGTTTAGGATCCTGTAAAGCAAGCGTAACCATATTTCATTGTCCTGATTCAGTTACAGCTGTGGAAATCATAAGTCTTGAAATTTGATGTATTGATTTTTTTATGTCAACTTATATTTTGGCGAGTTTTTTATAAGATTTTTAAAATCCTATTTCATTCATTCTTAGCTGTTTTGGAATTGCAATTTTTCTTTTTATATTTTATTATACTATATATATATATATATATACTTCACAAAATAATTTTGTTATTGTTTACGTTTGAAAAATGTTGCCTGGTAATTATGCTAGAATTTTTAAAAACGTTTATAATACACACTTCCATAAGAATGAATCTTTTAAAAACTGCATTTCTGACACATAGTGAAGTTAGGGATCATATTATTGCGATACATAAAAAATCAGTCTATGCATACCAGAGATTAAAACTCCTTGTATATTTTTAACTCCCAAGTAACCTAAAAAACTTGTTAAATTTCACAAATTTACAAATGGTTTTAAAAGACATGTCACTATTGCAGGTTAAATTGTTGCATAATATTCTAAAAATTTCATCAACTAGCAAGATAATAAAGATATAATTAAAAATATTAAAGATATACATTTTAAAAAATATAAATATTTATTCAGTTAAAAGTTTTGTTTCTGAAGATCTTTTTAATTCCATTGATATCAATGATATTAATAAGATAATTTTAAAAAATCACAGTAGTTAGGAAATAAATATTAGTTTCCATACTTTAAAATTCTCATAGATTTAGTTTTAAAGGAAAATTTTATTCATTTTAATGGTACTCTTTATAAATAAGTGAAAGGCTTGCCTAGCAATAGTTTGGATAAATTACATTTACAATATTATGAAAAAACTATAGTATTTATACTGACTACTTTGTTTTTAGACATATTGATGATTTAAAAGTTATTAGTAAAAATAATTTTAAATAACATTAGTGTTTATACTGATTACTTAAACTTAGTTAAATTAACAATAATCCTCTTAAAACTGATTACGTCGTGGTATCATTGTATATTGTGGTTAATATACAATGTAACATTTAGGATAAAACAAATGCTTTCAATATTAATATTCTTAAAGTACCATATTGCTATTCGTATGTATTAAATTCTCTAAATAGGAATTTTATGTTTAATATATTAATCGTAATAGTATATTAGTTAGAGATAAATATAATTTTGGAAATCTTAACAACTTTTGGTCATTGTATTGAACATGGATGCCCTATTAACTTTCTTTACTATTATAATTCTAATGGGTTTAAGATAAGTGACACATTTAAATAAAATTTCTATTAGTTTTAAAACATTTCTATTTTTTACCTATAATATTATTAATTTCTCTCAATAGCTTTAACTATACAGTTACTAAATTATCTCACAGGATGGCACTAAATGTTCAGTAAAATTAACTATTTTTTTATTTTGTATTAAAGTTGTTATGTGTGATTAAGTGTTCTCTTCGTTTCAATAAATTTCCTACCAATACTTTAGATTTTTTAAGTGTATATATTGACTTAATTTCTTTTAATCTTAATATTTTCTAATATTTACCATTATGCAATGCTACTCTTAATTCGTTTTGTAATGGTAGTAAATAATATCATAGTGATGTGTTGACAGATAAGTTTACTTATTTTAACAATGTTTCATAAAAAAAAAGTTACTCCTTATTAGTAAGTTGTTTTTATTAATTTTTTCTGTTTTATTTCATTTAATTAGAATTTTTGTGTTTTATTTTCTAATAATTATATATTTATCGTATTTCCTAGTTTCCGTAGAGCCCAGTAGAATAGGCAAATTACAGGTAAATGTTGGCTGGCCAAAAAAGATTATTCAAACCTGTATTATTGGTTCGTAAGGCGAAGAATTTGCTTTTGTACTACCATATCTAATATATTTGTTACTCTATTCTGTGTCTACTTATAATAAAGATTATATCTATATACACTCATGTCCATAAAATAAGGACAATGAAGTTCAGGCTAAGAAAGAGACCGAAGCAAAACAAATTTGACTTATTTGTGAAGTCTATTTATTAAACAAAAGGTAAAGAGCAAAAAAGATGCTATATGTTTGACATATTTAATAAAAGTTGCGATTTTTACTCCCTGTGAGCAAATTTTAGAAAAGAACCTATTTACAAAAAACAGTATAACATGGTTAGTATGATGGTTAATACGGAGTATGTCTCCCGGACGATGCAATACAGGCCTTACAACGCCTACGTATGCTGAGTATCAAATTATCAATCTGATCTTGGGGAATACTACAACACTCATCAAACAATGCCCTCCGAAGTTCCGGTAAACAGATGGGAGGGGGTTGAAGGGCTGCAATTCGTCGGTCAAGCATATCCCCCACATGCTCTATTGGATTCAAGTCTGGTGAGTATGCTCGCCAATCCATATGGGTGATATCCTCCGATTGAAGGCATTCGTCTACAATGTTTCCACGGTGTGGACGGGCGTTGTCATCCATAAACAGAAGTTCAGCACCCATGGTGCCCCGAAACAAACGTACATGTTGTTCCAAAAATGACATCCCGATAGATGTGGCCTGTCATCGTTACACTCTGAACATACAGGTCAATTCTGGAAACAAGAATAATTCCTCCCCAAACGAGCCATCCTGCACCACCGTAACGGTGTCGTTTAATGGTGTTCTCTTGGTGGTAACGGGTACCTGGCGCTCTCCATATGAAAGTCCAGCGAGAATCAGACTGCAAACTATACCTGGACTCGTCGGAAAACATCACACAAGACCACTGTTGCGGTGTCCACAATGCTTGCTCTCGACTCCAGGTTAATCACAGGCGACAGTGAGTTGCGGTAATGGGAACACATATGGCAGGCCTACGAGCATATAGAGACCAATGTGCCCTAAGCGTCTGTACACGGTCTGCCTTAAAAATGACGTACTGGTAGCTGAAGAGAGCTGACGAGACAGGTCTGATGATGTTCTCCGTCTGTTTCTTTTGGCAGTAACTGCCAAATACCGGTCCTCATTCGGCGTTGTAACTCGGGAGCGACTTGTGCTGTAACATCTACTCACATTACCATCATCTTGGAATCGTTGCCAAAGCCTGGAGATGACACTCTGGGCGATTCCAAGTTCCTCGGATACTTCCAGCTGGGTACGTCCACATTCCAGTCGTCCGATAATTCTACCACGTAAAAAATCATCCAAATGCTTCCTTTGTGCCATAACTATGCGGTTATTGCACTGAAAGGCTTTTAAAGCGCTTGTGAATTATTTTACTTCTTTGCCACCCTTCCTTATATACCCCTCTCTTACATTCTCGTCATTGAGACGTACTATCTGCGCCATCTGGTGTTTTCTTGTAGTTTGCATATTCTTCTTCAAGATGTGTGTGATAATTCTACAGGAGAAATTTTTATTTTAGAGTTTAATTTCTGCGTGATTCTGAATTATCCTTAATTTATGGACATGAGTGTAGATATATGTAACCAAGAAAGTATTCAAATTTAAGTCGATGCATTAAAACTAAGATACTAAAGTGACGATGAGATTTATTTGCAATATTGTAGTCGCGGGAAAAAAATAAAGTTTCTTTGTATAGATCGTCTCATGCATTTAAATTTAATATCAGGAGAGATATTTGTCTGAAAGCATTGCTCAAACACTAAAAATACAAGACGGTTATTTGAGCATGATCCTTATACAAGTACTAAATTACAAGACAGGGAATTATTCAAATACAAGTTTTATATTTACAGGGAAGAATATGAATTGTAAAAAATGCAATCACGTGTTCAAGTGAAATGAAATAAAAATTATTTATAGAAATTACTTCATTACATAAGGAATAAAATACATTTAATAAGGCTCATGTAAGCAATTAATGTTGCTTTATTTTTAGGAATCGCTACTAAATTTATCCAAAATTTGAGGGCTGAGGGATCACAAATAAATCTACGAAAATAATGTTTTAATGCAGTAGAAAACAATAAATTGAGATGTGTTTCAAAATTGGGTGTTTAGATTTATGAATTAGATGCTATAAATAAAGAAGATTCGAATAATGAGATCATATCCTTTTAAGTTATTGCATATACAGTGGTGGCCAAATTTGTGGGCACTTTTTAAAGTTGTTATGTTATTTAAGTTTGTATGCTTATAGAAAATGTTACGTTGCACAAAATGAAAAGTCTTTTATATCATTTTAAAGAGAATTTTATACTAAATTCAATAAAAAAAGCAAAATTAAAATATTTGCAAGACAAAAATTTATGCTACAATAACTGTAGATATAGATTCGATATAAGTTTTAGTAGTGAGTTATCAGGGCTTTTTGAGGGGTAGCCTTTATTTATTATTAGAGCTTCACATCGATGTTTCATTGAGCTGAAAATAGTTTTAAGCCCCCCCCCCCAAAAAAATGTTTCAGAAAATACTCTATAACAAAATATACATCAGAATTTAGCATAATTGGAAATTGGATTTTGAATGAAAAATTTTAATCTTGTAGAATGAACAATGTCTGTTAATTTTCCTGTATATTGATTTGGTTTATCTATTTCATAAGTAAAATTTGAGAGTTTGTTGACAATCTTAAAAGTACCATTATAAGGACTCTGTAGTTCACTTGAATTAGGATATGAGAAATTTTGATATAGGACTAAATCTCCAATTTTAATTTTTGCATCAACATAATGTTTATCATACCTTTGTTTATTTATCTTATGATATTTAATTGTTCTGTTTACTGCAATTTGTCTTGCTTGTTGTATAGGTAGATAATTCAATTTTACTTGATTAGGTAATGGTGAGCCATATGGCAAAGTTCCAAAAATTAAATATGCAGGTGGAAAGCCAGTAACATCATGTGGCGAGTTATTGTATTCATATGTAACTTGTTCTAATAGTTTTTTTACAGTGAATTTTTGTAGTTGAATTAACTTTACATCTTAATTTTGTTACTAATGTCTGATTAACTCTTTAATTCTTTCCATTGCATTGTAGTCTATTTGCTAAAGTTAGTAATTGTCTAATATTATGATGTTTTAAAAATTTCTTAAATTTAGAAGAGGAAAAGGCTGCATTTCTATCACTTGACAGTTGTTTTGGGCATTGAATTGTAAAAATTTGTTTTAAGCAATTTGTATAAGTTTCAGAAGTGACACTTTTGGATGGAAATGTCTAAGCATATCTGGTAGCATGGTCCAGAACAATATGCAGGTATTTCTTTTGTGAATTATGATAATTAAATCCTCCTACAGTGTCTAGTGACACCAGTTCAAATGGTTCTTCTGCCAATGGAAACTTCTTCTAATAATCCATACTTTTTTGTGTAGATTTTTATTCATTTAACATGTTTTTTTTCACAAAATTTAACAAGATTTGTAATATCTAATATAATATCTTTCCAGTAATAAATTGGGAAAATTAATTTTAACATCTTCTTCACACCTGGATGACCAAATTATTCATGTGCAGTTGTAACTAATTTTTCTCTCAAAGCTAATGGTACTACAATTTTAATTAAATTTCTTTTCTTAATAGTTGATACATCATTATATTTTGAATATTTTGGATCATTCATGTTCTCTGAATTTTGGTATTCAATAATTTCATCAGTATTTAAAAAATGACAAATGGGTGATGTATAATGATACAACCTCGACAACATTTCTGCAATGATTGTCAATTTCAACAATGATGTCCTCGACAACATTTCTGCTTTTACATTTAATTTACCTTTTATATAAACTATCGAACATTCATATTGAGAAAGTTTTAAACTCCACCGAAATAAACGTCCAGTTAAATGTTTTACACTTTTAAGCCATTGTAAAGCAGCATGATCAGTATGTATTGTGAATTTTAGATCCATGTAGGTAACAGTGAAATTTATCTAAGGCATCTATAATTGCTAAACACTCGTTTTCTGAAATTGTATAATTATTTTCATGTATAAGTAATTGTCTCGAGTGATAAGCTATGGGGTAAAGTGTTCATCTGGGTGTTCTTGTTTTAAAATTACACCTATTGAATCCAAAATTGCGTCACAAAATACATGACATGGATATTGTGAGTTGTATAATTTATGTATAGGTTTTGAGATTAAACAATTCTTTAACTTGTGATAAGCTTCTTGACATTCATGTGTCAAATCCAAACAGCATCTTTTTTAAGTAATTTATTTCATAGTACTCTAAGTTTTGCATAATCTTTAATAAAATTTTGATAAACATTGATGGAACCAAGAAATCTTTGGAGTTCTTTTACATCTTTAGGTGGTGCTAATTTTCTTATTGTTTCAATATTTGGATTACTTGGGGAATTACCTTGTGTTATTTCATATCCTAAAAATTTTATTTTTTCCTGTGCAAACTGACATTTTGATTTTTTAAGTTTAATGTTTTCTTTTTTAAAAATTTGAAAATTTTTATCTAAATAAGTTAAATGCTCTTCCCAAGATTGTGAGAAAATTATAATATCATCAAAATAGTTTAAAGCAAAAGTTATTTGATATTTTTGAAAAATTTGTCTTATTGTTCTTTGGAAAATAGCTGGGGAATTTTTCCAGCCAAATGGAAGTCTTAACCATTCATAGAGTCCAAAATTAGCTGTGAAACACAGTTTTTCTGCATGTTTTTCATGAATTTTTATGTGCCAAAATCAACTTGTTAAATCGAGAGTAGAGAAAAATTTAGCGTGAGTTAAATTATCAACTACAAAATCTATCAGAGGTACAGGGGTGGAATCTTTCGTGTTATTTGAAGTGGCGCGCTTATCCTGTAGGATAGAACCAGGTACCTTTGGATCCGAAGCCGAGTAACTTATCCACTACACCAAAATGATCACCGTGGTGCGGAGGTAGTTACTGGCTTATATAGATGGTACCGCTACATATTTCATTCAGTTTTCTATAATCAATACATAATCTTGATTTTTCCCTTCATCCTTTTTGTATGCTAAAGTTACAGGGGCAGCATATGGACTATGGGAGGGTCTAATAAAACCTGCTTTTAACAATTATTCTATCTGTGTTTGTATTTCTTTAGATTCTTGTTGACTATTTCTATAGGGGCGTAAACTTATAGGAAGGTCTGAGATTAAATGAATACTTTGTGGCTCCAAATTGGTACAACCTACATCATATTCATTTTGTGAAAATATGTTTTGAAATTTGTCAAGAAGTTTAGTTAAATATTCCCATTGCTCACTAGTTTGTTTTGGTACTGTGTCCTCAACAACCATGACTGGGTTGAACAATATTTTCAGATCAGCTTCAGGGCTGTCTGGTATTTGATCTAAACCGTTATTACCCTTAACATTACTAATATTTTCATGATTAGCATTGGAATAGTTCATAAGTTTATCATTTTTAAGAGTTTTACAATATGTCCCATCATATGTTCTCAATTCACTGACACACTTATTATTTGAAATTTTAACATTACTTAAATTTTTACCAAATTGAAAAACACACATTTTACGAATACTTATATCATGTTTAAATAAATGTAAATATTTAAGTCCTAAACTGATATAAGGCAATTCAGTATCAATTAAAAACAAATCAATTTTTTTAGATATACTTCCAATATTCATATAAACTGTAATTATACCTTTGGGATTAATAGTCCCACAAGTTTAATTTATTTTTACATCACTATTTTTTTAAATTCTTAAAATTTTTAAGTTGTTTAGATAAATTTGTAGTAATTAATGACACATTGCTTCCTGTGTCAACTAGAGTAAAAAAGTGCTTGGAACATACCTTTGATTTGATGAGTAGTTGTCATCTATGCCCTTGGACATTCTCACTATTTCTGGGAGGACAAAAATTATATTGATTCTGTTGTACAACCTGCCTAGGTTGACTGTTGAACTTTGTGTGTGTGTGTGTGTGTGTGTGTGTGTGTGTGTGTGTGTGTGTGTGTGTGTGTGTGTGTGTGTGTGTGTGTGCGGTCTTTCATTGAAATGCACCATATGAGATTGATGTGGCTGTCCATATCCTCTTGATTGGAATCGTAGTGGATCAGTTCCTGTGTTTATATTGCCGTATGCTTGATTATTCCATCTTCTTGAACTTCCACTTTCTCCCGCATTTCGATTTGAATTGTCCGGTGTTGCTGCGATTAATTGCCTCATTGTCGAAATCCATTCGCAGGGTTTAGAAATCTTTTGAATAATTAGGAATTTCTGGAATTCAATGGGACTAGATAATGTCTTATGTTCCACGATGGAACTGTCATCATAATTAAGTTTTTTACCTAGTGCAAGTTTTTCGGTAAAAAATGAAATCAAGTTTTTGTTGTCTTTTAATTTTAGGCTGTGGAATTTTTGAATTTCCTTTTGTCTGGTCACATCGAATACCATAGTTAACAATTCTTTATTTTCTTGATAAGTATTATTAAATAGTTTATTACCGTACCAAAGTTTGAGGTAACTTCCCGTGAGATATCTAGTAGGGTTTTTTTTTTCCATTGTTCGTCTTTTTGATACTCTAGGCATTGCTGATCAAAACAGTCCAGAAAACTTTTAAAAGAACTAAAGTTTTTAGTATCAAATTCATGTAAAAAAAATTGTTTTGAAGTGCCCCCTGGTGCCTCCTGCCGGAAAGAATCGTCTTCCATTCTTCTATCGTTTTCAATGCAGTGGCTAGTTCGAAAAAATATTTCCTAACGTTCATTTTCTTGGATTCGTGGCATATGTTGAGGTTCATCGTGGTGTCCAGCCGACTCTTGACAGGCCCCAGGCCTGCTGGATAAATGAGGAGGGCATCATCTCTAAAAATACTTCTTTATTCTGCTGCAATCATATAAAAATCCAACATGGCGGCCCTTTGGCGCGCAACCGAGTAGAACAATAGAAAATAATTCGACGAGGAGTCACCAGCTAAGCCTTTTCCAGAACACGTTCTTCGTCAGCACTCACTCCACCTTTAAATAGGCTTATTTACCCACAAACCCTTACGCGATAGTAAAGAGTTCACTCTGTTTTTTTATTTATTACTCACTTAATTTTGAAGCTAATCTTTTCAAACCTGACATATATATATATATATATATATATATATATATATATATATGTCGTGTTCAGAGTCAACATCAAGCATTATTTATAAAAATGGTTTTTATTCAAAGAGCAAAAGGAACAAACGGAGTATACTTTCTAAGAACAAACGGAGACGCACCTGTAGTATAAGTGACTTTCCACTTATCTAACTGTTTTAAGTACCCTTCTTATTGAGGAGATATATTTGAAAATTAAGCATGACATAGGATGTAATAAAAATTAATGCCTGGGGATAAAAGTTCTGTCTATTTTCATCTGTTCCTCGAAAGATGTGGGAACTAAATTTAAGACTTGAAGATGTAACAGAAAATAAAAGTTAAATGTTGTGCATGGAATCTATAATTTTTGTTCAATTTAATTATATATATATATATATATATAAATCAAGGAGAAATTTCATCACCAGAAGGAATATTGTATCTTTGTATATTATTCGTATTAAATCATTTAAAAAATGTGAACATCTTGAGAGAAAAACAGTGTTAATATATATCAGAAATGAGTCTGATAAAGGATTCATCCTAGAAATGAAGTTAGAGAGTGAGAAATAATAATAAAAATATATCTCAAAGGATGTTTTAAGAAAATATATTTATCTTTTTGAAAGTATAACACAATTTATGAAAATTATATTTTTATCTATGAATGTGTAATTTTTCTCTTAGAAAATAAAACTTTCTGTTTGCCAAATATTAAAGTATTAAAAACATCTTGTATATTTTTTATTAAGCTTAAGATAGCAGCAATTACGCTTGGCAAAGTAACGGATGGTTAAATAATCCTCATGTCCCAAAGGGAAATTTGAAGGTCCCAGCCACTCTCAAATCTTCTCTAAAATAAGTTATGCATGTTTAATTTTTAAATGCCAGGCATCACGTCAATTACTTTGCATGTTATATTTTCTTGTTTTTGAAGTATAATATATTGTACTCTTTTAAAGGAGGTTTTACTAATTTCCGGAAAAAAAATAATAATAAGTATCAAAGTCTTTAATTGTTTGGCTCAAAAATCGAAATCATTTTAAGTCAATGAAACACCCTTTTCTTAATATTTTTCTTATGATATTAAATTTTCAATATAGTCGGATAGCTTATATGAAATTATTTGAGTCTAAAATTGTCCTACATTTAAAAAAAAGACTTTTTAAAATTGACCCAATTTTATTAGTACTACCTATACTATCATTGTCAGTTGAGCTTATATCCATTTCTGTATGTCGTAACACATGCAAAAAACTACATCTGACTACATAAACTATATACAGAAGAGCCATTTAGAAACTTTTGGGTTTTGTTTTATAAAAAGGAAAAAATATAAATTCTCTTTTTCTTCTAAGAAAAATAATGTAAGAAGGGAAGAGATAATAACTGAACCAAATTATAGAAAACTACATGTGGAAGGAAAGAAATCATAAAAGCCGTAGTAGGTTTTCCTTTTTCTACCTCTATCATCTCAGGTGTCAGCTGGTGAGTCTTTGATGGCAGTATCCTGTTCGGAAGTATTTTGGTTTGTGAAGATACGTTTTATGTTACATTCTATACCTATAGATATATATATATTTTACTAGATTAGAGGATATCCTTACTTTTATACCTCTTTCACGATATTTTACACCAGAAGAGGATAGTTCTTCGAAAATCCTTATGGTGTCAATGCGTGTGTATAAGATTTCAGATGAATAGCTATCCTTTTCTGACCCAAACTAGTACCAAATAAACTTAAATTGACATCGTTAGAGTCGGAAATGAATTCAAGTAATAATATAATAACTGTTGAAATGTTTTATTTCTGCACTGCATTTGAATTGACTTTACTATTTTCAGTGTCATTTTTATTTGATTAAATTTTTTCTGGTATAATTCCTAAGATTTGAATTAAATAATTAACTTAGTTTATTCACTGGTTATTGAGCATCAATTAGAAACATGAATATCCTCTAATTATAATGAACAAAATATTATTTCATTATCAAAAAAAGATGTAAACATGGCAAATACCAAACATGGTAAATAAGACGTTTGAAAAAAAAACTAATACATTACAAAACTATTATAAAAATTTATTTTTCCAGGCACTATTATATATATATATATATATAAACTCTTAAATATTACTGCTTCATTTTCTTTTTATAAAATATTATTTTTTCTTTCAAAGTTAAATAAGTTTCATGTATTTTTAATTGTGGTGTGTGGTAAGAAAGTAACTTGGGAAGAAAATTATAATTCATCGAATGAAAAAGATATGAATATTGAAAATCTCCTTGAAATGAATTTAATTGCAACAAAATGTGTTCCTGCTATCTATAACAGGAACTGTCACCATATCTCATGTTGCTTTATAGTGTGACGTTTGCATAACTCTCATATACGAGAAGCTCATCTACTTCTGCTCCACATTAAAAACTTTACTTGTTTAACCAAAAAAAGTATTTTACTATATTTGAAAATTAGTAAAGAGGAACTAATGAATATTGGGTTGTATATATTTGATAACCACATCAACACCTCATTAAATGGTGGTATATTAGACAAAATATTCGTAAAGTTTGAATTTTATTTCGCTTTATATCTGTGAAAAAATTAAAATATTATATATATATGACAGGCTGCAGGACTGCGGGTTAAATAAGGAGGGCATCATCTCTACAAAATGCTTCTTTATTCTGCTTGAATCATCAAATA
This sequence comes from Trichonephila clavata, assembly GCA_019973975.1. NCBI lineage: Eukaryota > Metazoa > Arthropoda > Arachnida > Araneae > Nephilidae > Trichonephila > Trichonephila clavata. Next base: position 5,367 of record BMAO01015434.1, on the reverse strand, counting down.
TCCAACATAGCAGCCCTTACGCGCGCAGCAGAGTAGCACAAAAGACGGTAATCTGGCCAGGAGTCCACCAGCTAACTCTTTCCATAACACGTTCTTCGTCAGTGCTCGCTCCACCTTTAAATAAGCATTATTTACACACAAATCCTTACGCGATGATAAAGAGTTCGCTCTATTTTTATTTCTTACTCCCTTAATTTTAAAGCTAATCTTTTCAAGCCTGACATATATATATATATATATATATATATTAGGCCTAACTTTTCAATATTGGTATGTTTTCCTGTTATGTATAAAATTTCTGCTGAACAGGGGAAGGTAGGATCCATAAAATATATTTAACCCTAATTTTGCTGGTCCTAATTCAGCAACAGCTTTAGAAATCATAACAGGTCTTCATTTTAGTCTATTGACTCTTTTGGCTTCTTACATTTTAAAGTTCTAATTCTGTTCCATGTTATACATACGCTTAGTTAATTCTTCTATAATAGACTCTTCCATTATTTTTAAAGTGTGTTTCTTTAAATCTGGTTTGAATCTTCTAGCTTTGTTAGTGATATTATTTTGTATTATCAATTTTATTATGCCATGTATTTCTTTCATTTTATGTTACTATATATATATATATATATATATATATATATATATATATATATATATATATATATATATATCTTACACTATTAAAATCCGAAGGTAAACAAACGTATCTATCTATCTATATGTGATATGTATGTATGTGCGTCTATCTTCTCACGAACCGCACCACGCAGAAAGTCGCGGAAGGTACCAAAAGGTCGGGTTTTCCGGGGAAGCCGTATTGCCCATTTATATAACGATATTGTAATTAGTTGAAAAGATATTAATTAAAAACCCTAAAACGCCTAATTGTTTTACTCCTGCCGGTTGTTTACTTGGCGGAACTTCCTTTCCGTTTCGGCCGTGGGGTAATCTTACGTTTTTCACCATTTTAAAATTGTCATTCAATTTTCGGTGTGGAAATCAGACAAAAAATAATGACAGAATCGGAAAGATCATTTCTTTCGCCAGGATACGGTATAATTGTTTTTGTAAAATAACGATGTTTTCTATTTTTTTTCGAATTTTTTAAAATAGTAATAAAACTTATGCGTTTTTATGAAAATTATTTCGAAATCGTTGCGTATGAATTTCTTTTCGTGTTATTAAATCGATATTCTACACTAATTAACTTCAAGCCTTTCTCTTTTAGATCCATTCATTTAAAAAATAAAATTCCCAAAACTTTTTTTTAAAGAATTTTTAAAATGTAGTCCCAATTTTTACTTCACATTAAATAACTTCGTCATTTATGAAGGTAATCTCACAAAACCTTTTTTCCGTGTGTAAAGCAATATTATCCGTAACATATACGAAGATTGAAAAAATTACTTCAAAATTAAGGATTTTAAAAAACATTTTGTGATTTTCGTAAACTGCTGTTTTTCTGAGAAATAACTTAAATAATATTTTTTGTATATTTTTTATTTCAAAGTATGTTATTTTTGCAAATAACTTGTGATGTTTGAGAGCATTAACGTAAAAATTATGCCCTAAAAATGAAGGTAAGGATTTTTAAAATAATTTAAAATACGCGATTTTACATTTAGTCAAACATTGGCGTCGAAAATTAGCTTTGCGCCAGACTTTTGACCTGTTTCGCCTTCGACCGCATCTAAGTCAAGGGTTACACTGAAAAATTCTGCCTTACGGAGGAAATCAGTATCTTTAGTGAGTAAAAAAAATAATGCGAGTGAAAAAGTTATTTTTTCGTCAATTTTTCTTTATAAAATTTTCAAAATTATATAACTATATATGTCAGATTAAGATGATAAAATGCATTCAATGCATTTCTGAGATTCATGTAAAATATTTATCAGTATCGAAATATTTGTTCTCTTTCATAAAACTTATAGTTTACTTTAAAATAGTGCCTAATCTACATTTCTTTTTTTTGACGTATAATTTCATAATAAAATCGAAGAATTTGCCCATTTCGAACCTTTTTTTGCATAACTTCCTTAGAAAAAAAAGCTAATACTCATTTTTTATATTCTTTAGTATTAATTGCGTGTTCTTAATGTGTCATAAATCAATACATTTTTTGTGATACATTTAAATTTAATTTTCAATCGAAATCTTTCAATAGTTATGTGAATATCCTGTGGATCCCTTCAATTAAAAATTAATTTCAATTTGAACCTCCCATTCATTATTATTGCCTATTTTCACTCACCCCTACGGGTCTGTGTGGCGTAGTTGCATAGCGCGTCGCTTTCGCAAAGTAACTAATTCTTTCTTGTGTCTGGGTTCGAATCTAGAGAATTCAATTTTTTTCATTTCTGCTTATTTTTCCCACCCGTAAATTAATTCTCTCTTCTTCAATGATTGAATTCACTTGCTGCATCCCCACTGATCTGAAATTTACTTCATTTTCAGAGCTGCAATTATTTAAGCAAATGGTATGTCACAATTAATTGCTAAATGAGCGTTTTTAATCAATTTTATTTGAAAATAATTAATAAGTTAGTTTTGTATAATATACTTTTTTTCGCAGATACGTGTTTAAATAATTTAATTAACACAGAGTAGAATGAAAAACTATAAAATTAAAATTAAAAAAATTAAATGTTTTTATCAAATAGTATTTTTTTTAATGTGTTTTTCAGTGAATGTTAGCATATAACTAGATTTTCCCTCAAAAGTGGATTTTTAACACTTACATATGTTTAATCAAACATCCAAACGTTTCAAGAGTTATCTGTAGAATTTTTTTTATTAGTATTTATTGATAATGGATTTAAATTGATATATTTTTTTTAAATCAAAGTAATGTTTCCATTATTTTATTATTAAATTAATTATTTGTTAATAAAAATTATTTCCCCTATTATTTAGGATAAAAATACGTTCTAGAGACATTTTTAAGCTAACTGTAAGTAACGATTGATTAATTAATGAAAACCTGAAAATTATTTTATTATTTTAGATTCCTAAAAACTATCTATTATAAAAAAAATGATTTTTTTTAAATCAAGCATCAGAATAGTTTTATGTGTTTTTATGAAAATTATTTTTAAATCGTTGCGTATGAATTTATTTTCGTGTTATTAAATCGATATTCTACACTAATTAACTTCAAGCCTTTCTCTTTTAGTTCCATTGATTTAAAAAATAAAATGACCAAAACTTTTTTTTCTGCGATTTTTTAAATATTAGACCAAATTTTTACTCAACGTTGAATAACTTCGTTATTTATTAAAATTATCTTACAAAACTTTTTTCCGTTTGTAAAAAAATATCATCCGTAATCTGTACGAAGATTGAAAAAATTGCTTAAAAATTACGGATTTAAAAAAAAAATTGTGATTTTCGTAAAGTGCCGTTTTTGAGATGATGAAAAGTTAAAAAAAACACTGGCAAGATTTTTTGAGTTTTTTGCGCATGCGCGGTAGAATTAATGAAGGTCAATGTTAAAAAATGCATTCAATGCATTTCTGAGATTCATTTAAAATATTTATCGGTATCAAAATTTTTGTTCTCTTTCATACAATTTATAAAAATAATGCCTAATGTATATTTATTTTTTTGACATTGCGTCAAGGTCACTTTGCGTTTGCTTTCTGTTTGGAAGACGTGAAAGGCTATGGTTGTTTTGTGTTTCGCTGACGTATTAAAAAGGGGAATTCCCATAAATCATTTGGCGCGGGACACAACAGATAGTTTTTTTTATTATTAAAGATTGCTTTGTTGAAGAACAGTGGAATATAAGAAAAATATATCTAAAAAAAAAAATATTGTGAAATATATTTTTATCTGAATATATTTTCTTTTTGAATTTTATACTGTGAATATGTAAATAAAGGCTTATGAACATTGTAAATCAATTTTATCATAAAATAATTAATAGGTTAGTTTTGTATAAAAAACTTCGACTATTTCAAAAAATCCTCACAATTTTACTTCAAGATTTAAAATAGTAGTGAAATTTTGTAATTTGAAAAATTTCTTCATCCTGCCCACCCACTGATCTGAATTTGACTTCATTTTCAGTGCTGCCATTATTTAAGTAAACGGTATGTCACAATTAATTTGCTAAATGAAGATTTTTGATCAATTTTATTATAAAATAAATAATAAGTTAGTTTTGTATCAGATACTTTTTTTCCGTCAGATACGTGTTAAAATAAATTAATTAACACAAAGGGGAGTGAAAAACTATAAAATTAAATGTTTTTATTAGATAGTATTATTTTCTTTTTGAATGTTTTTTTTTCAGTGAATGTAAACATATAACTTAGTGTTTTTTTAACACTTACATATGTTTAATCAAACATCCAAGCGTTACAAGAGCTATTTGTAGAATTTTTTTATTAGTATTTATAGCTAAGGATTTAAATTCATATATTTTTTAAAATCAAAGGAATATTTCTATTATTATAAAATTAAATTAATTATTTGTTAATAAAAAGTATATCGCCTATTATTTTCGATAAAAATACGATCTTGACCCATTTTTAAGCTAACTGTAAGTAACGACTGATTGATTAATGAAAACCTGAAAATTATTTTAGTATTTTAGATTCCTTAAAACTATCTATTATAAAAAAATGATGACTTTTTTTAATTAAGCGTCAAAATAATTTTATTTTTATTGTTTAAATTTATTATTTTTTCACTAAAGCAATATTGTATTTTAAAAGTCAGTAATAGAAATTTGAAGATAAATATTATACCTGAGGGGAGAGTAAGGAGGAAAATAGTTCTACACTCAAAAAAGTCACTGTAACACTGTGACCTGAAAAGAAACCTGTTTGATATCAGTAAGATCTGGAAGATATTTTGAAAAAGGGTATTGTAATGACGTTAATATATATGAATTACAAATATACCAGGAACTTCGATAAAGGAAGGTGAATTTCCATGGAAATGTGTTATGCATTCGAATATGTACGTGCAACGCCGGGTTAAATGGAAAGGAATGAAACCGGTCTCACAACGAAAAGAAGTTAACAAATTTCGAGAATGGGAAATTTAATGACATTGTTTTGGAAACGAGAAAGCCCGAGCGATGCCAGGCCATGCACTCGCATCGTACGTGTACACACCCACGCAGAAGTCCTGGCATCATGAGGGAAAGAGGAAGTTCTCATGGGGATTAAGTTATACACTCGGTAAAAGCCCGTGCAACGCCGGGCTTAGAGGAGAGGATAAAACATAGAAGCCAAAGTTACTTCGAAAAAGAATATTGGTCATGCTGATTTTGTGAAGAGAACGTAAAATTTATAAAAGCAGAGAAAGCCCGTGCAACGCCGGGCCATGAAAGCTAGTATATATATACTAGCTGTTACC